>JAQMYJ010000008.1:10108562-10125049 GCA_030014305.1 Clarias laeviceps
GTGTTGTGTTTAGACATTGGGGAACATGGAGGAAACGTTTGTGAAATGTGTTTTAGCATTTGAGAAAAACTGTAAGTTGATTTCAATTGTGCACTGATAAGTGCGTATTAAAAAATGTACATTGCCATCTGTTCATTTTGAGATGAACTAATGATTTTTTTTTTTATTATTATGATAAAAAGGCTTTTTCTCTTTGAGTAGCATATCTTCTTTTTCTATGGGCCAATTGCGAAGAAACAAAGCCTATACAGTATGTTACCTCAAACTTTGTCAAAAACTGGTAAAACCCCATTAAAATTTGCTCAGTAGTTTTTACATGATGTGTGCACAAACAAACAGATGGACAAAAATTCCAAGAAACATCTCGATGTGTTCTATTACCCTATGTGTTTTACTATTAATATTTAAATAGATATTTTTCTCAAATAGCATTGATGTACAGACACGCCAACTTTACAGTTTTATTATATGTATATAATAGGATTTTTGAGAGAAACATCTGTACTATTTGCTGTTAATGCTAGTTAGTTGCTCATTATGTGCTAACCTGACAGAATTATTTAAATGCTTATAATATTTATTGTAAGTGCAGAAAACAACAACACTGTACACAGAGAGGAGTTTTGGAATCTGACAGTATGGTGCACCAATGATAACTTGCCTTCAATTCCAAAAAGAACAAAAAGAGTATAGTGATTTCAGGACTACCAAGGAGACCACACACACAGTCCTGTCTACTTCAACTTAGACTCTGTGGAGAGAACTTCAGGTTCCTCCGATTCACCATGACAGAGGACCTCTCCTGGGCTGACAATTGAGATTGAGCCAAGCTTTCCTAAAATCTGCTGATTATCTTTTACAGATGCAATATACAGAGATCATCCTAAGAAACTGCATGGCAGCTTGGTACAGAATCTGTGCCAAAGCTTCCAGCGTGTTGTGAAAACAGCACAGGACGTTGTTGGCATAGAGATACCATCACTAGAACATCTTTACAGCACTCACTGTGTGAGGTGGGCTAAGAATATAACACCACGGACACCAACTGTTTATGCTCCTCCCATCAATCAGGTGCTTTAGGACAATCCACCCATGCACAAATAGACTGTAAAACAGCTTTTTCCCAAAAGATGTGGCAACACTTAAATCTGTTAAGGCTGGTGTACTGCTATCTTTGGAATACAAGCAATATTTATTTATTTATTCATATGTTATATGTTCCTTCCTTTCTTCATTCCTTCGTACTTCCTTACGTGCTTACTTATTTAATTATACTTACATGGTATTTACAATAGTTAATTTTATTTCATTTTAATCCCTGATTATATGCAACATTTCTTAATCAACCTTACAAGTTATTTAACACTCCAATACACCACATCATTTCTTAACTTTTTTGGGTTTTTTATTTATTTATTTATTTTTACTTATATTGCTTGGTTATGTACTTTTTATTACTGGTATTTTATATTTATTTTTGAACCTAAATAAATGCAGGATTTAAAACACATAAAACATAAAATACACCATCAGAAGTTGACAAAATTGCACTTTATAGTATAGTTTGTGAATCTTGAATCTTGACTCCTGAACCATGTGGTAAACTGACCAACTTTCTGAGAGGAATTTTTATGCAAGTTAGCTAGCATAAACTAAAGTTGACAGGGTTTCTTTGAAAAGTATGTTTTATTCATTTATATTCATGCATATTCATTATTTTTGCTTCTAATTCTGTTTAGATGTATAATAAAGAATCTCACTTGAAAGGATACCTCACAAACCTGTACGTAAGTTGAAGTGCAGATGAAAATACACAAGAAACTGAGATTGAGATACAAATGGGAAATACCAACCTTGAACTGTGCATCTACCTCTGAGACTGTATACAGTGTTGTGTAATCACACAATGAGTGGGGACGAGAGCTTGACCATTATTATATTATTCAATTTCCAGTGCATGAACCAGTTAATCATCTTGAGCTACTACTGTAATCAACCCAGATAATCTGGCTGACATTGGGCCTCACCGTCTCATTGGCAGGCTTTCTACTGCTTTTACTCAGTTGATACATATGTATTCTGTTATCTACTATAACACAAGTTTATCATACATTTTAATGCCCTTATAGAGTACAGTGCACAAGTCTTGAGCCACCCATCATCTCTTCATATTTAATTACAAATAGCCAGACTTCCTTGTATTTTTATGTAGTATTAAGGAACAGTTCTCCAGGCTTCCTGCAACACTTTTTTGGCTACCATTTTTGACAAGGTCTTGGCTCACATTTTCAGTCCAGTCCCTGTACCTGAGCAGTTTCAGGGGAATGTTTTAGGTTTGTTAAGTCACACAGAAACCTGTGAAAAAGCATTAAAAAACATCTAACTTAAGGCATGAACCAGTGAGAAACTGGTTCCAATGATGGCAGATGATTAGGCTGGTGATTAGTATACTGGTGATGCTGAATGCTGAGTGGTTGGAACAGATGAGAGGGGGAATGAGGTTGCTGCTGAGATCATTTGTAAATTGGTTCACTTTGCAACTTGTCACAGTAAAATATTTCTTTACATTTATTTCATTTAATTACATTTCATTTCATATGGGTGGTGTAGTGGTTAGCACTGTCGCCTTGCACCTCCAGGGTCCGGGCTCGATTCCCGTCTCTGTGTGCATGGAGTTTGCATGTTCTCCCTGTGCTTGGTGGGTTTCCTCTGGGTACTCCGGTTTCCTCCCACAGTCCAAAGATATGCAGGTTAGGCTAACTGGCGTTCCCAAATTGACTGTAGTGTGTGTGAATGAGTGTGTGAGTGAGTGTATGTGTGTGTTCTCTGCGATGGATTGGCACCCTGTCCAGGTTGTACCCTGCCTCGTGCTATAACCCTCCTGGGATAGGCTCCAGGTCCCCGCAACCCTGAATACAGGATAAAGCAGTATAGAAGATGAGTGAGTGAGTGAGTCATTTCATATGAAAAAATGAGGGGTGACTTTAGCAACTTATACATTTGTACTATTCAATACTTTAACAATTCAACTGTTTGTTTTTAATGCAACTGTTTATATTATCTATACTTGGCTGCACTGGAAAGTACCAAAGTTGACTTAACATTTATCAGTGCCACTGGCACCACCTGGATGGATTTTGCCCATACTATCATCAAGTAACACCAAGCTGCATCATTTCCCTGTCTTAACACTCTTCCTTGTTTTAACTTGTTTCTCTGAAGTTCCTTGGCATAGTAGCCAATACACTGCCAACAGTGCTAAACAGAGTTTTGTATTTGACCTGCACACAAGAACTGTGCGATTTATCACTTGGCTGACACTCACTGAGCATTTGGCAGTAATGTGATCAGGGTGTCGTAATTCCAATGTCACATCTCTGCTTGCATTAAGTGCTCTGTAATTACTGGGATCTCTTATAAAGACAAAAACAATCCCTAAAGCTTGCTGGGTAGGCCTATTAAGAGTTATATAATACAGATTTTGAGTTATTCAAACAAACAAAAAATATATACAAATTACACAAATTTTACACAATATTTTGTGTCAAACATGTTTGTTAAAATCAATTTTAACTATAAATTATTTATGCTATAACAAGAAACTTTATTTTATCTGCATAATATTGGTTTCAGACAGAAAACAACATCAAAGGCAAAAACCATCAATGATTTATTCATTTATTCATTTTCCATCCTGTATCCTATATAGTAGGATGATTGAGGGCCTGGGGTCTAATGAAGCAGGGAAAACTATAGATGGGTTGACAACCTATCATAGTACAAAAGTACCCCCCTCATACACACACATAGTCATACTGTACACTTTGAGCAATTTGGACATCAATCACTGCATGTCTTTGGAAACCAAAGTACCTGGAGGAAACCCAAAAAGCCTGGGAGAACATCAGTGATCTATGAGGTCTTTCCAGAAAAAGCTTCGCCATTGTTAATATATCAAGAATGGGTTGCCTGACATCAATGTAACTTGGCAGCCAAGGAGAATGGACTGGAATGGGCACACGTGGGTAATGACAATTTTGCTGTGTCACTAGTCAACCACATCAGAATGTTCAACATGTACATGATGCAATCAACCGTATGACTGAGAGAGAACTAGAAGCATAATTCAATTCGTTTATTACATGTAATTCAGTCATCACATGGATACTTTCTGCGTAGACCTCATACTTCCATATTTTACAATGAATAGAAAATCATTAATTCATTTATCAATCAGCCTATTTAAACTAAGTAAGGGCAAAATTTCCATGTACAGTATGTTGAACAAAAAGAAAAAATGGTAAACAATGGTTAAAAATTGGTATGTTTTGTACAATATACACTTTGTGATTTTTATTTATTTATTTTTTTTTAATAGCTATAAAACCTGCACGAGGCGAGAATCATTTTGGGGATGTGTGAAGGTTTATATTCCTTTTTCAAACACAACTTCTCAAGTTGTGACTGGCCAATAGGTTTTTGATTTCATCTGACAACAACACACAATTTCAGAAATTTCAGTAATACAGTACTTAGCAAATTTCATGCATTACTGTGTAGTCTGTTCTAAAAAAATTAAATAAAAAAATGCATGTTATAGTGGGATCAAATAATAAATTTGAAATGCGAGTGTCATACTAAAACTGTGATTTTCTGGGTGACTTATTTTGATGCAGTATGCATACGTGTTCTGAAAGAAAATTTGCATAATTAAACCAATCTTGTTTAATGTGTATTACACTAATATGGAATTTATGCAATAGATTTTTTTTAATATTGTGTCTTTATGTAAAGTAGATTTCAGTTGAGGAAAAGAAGAGAACTTGAATTTGATGGCATTTTTTACCACCACATCTATCAAAAATCCAGCAGTGTCACAAAATCCTGCCTCATCTGTCTTTTCGTATGTCCAATCAGATTCTCTCTCTCTCTTTTCCACTCTTCTCTCGCTCTCTCTCTCTCTCGCTCTTTGATCATTCACTTCTAGCAAAGACAAAAAGAAGCGCCTCATCTTTTGCTTTTCAGCCAAGTTTTGCAAAGACAACCGAGGTGAATTAAAGAGACAGGTAAGTGACAGGGTTTAAAAATGAAACTCCATCTTTGGTACCTTTATCTTTTGTATTACTTTAATATAGATAACATAACTAAATGTTATACATAAGTATGAAATCTTGAACATTGTAGAAATTTTTGTTATCATCTTTGAGTGCCATGAATTACTGACATATTAAAGTACATTACACTTCTCTGCACTGTAAACAGTGTTTATGTAAATTAAATCAAGCTTATTTTCATATAGTGATGAAAGCATGATATTGTCTGCATTTAGAATTTCTTTATAACTTATTGCCTTTATATATTATATTGGTTCTTTGTGCACAAGATTACAGGCTGTTTTTTATTTACCATCCTACTGAAGACTACAACAGTATTCATATGGAAACACAGCCGTACATGTTTACACATTCGCTGCCTCGGGGCCAGGAGGAGTCAGGTGTGGTTCTAGGACCAGCCTGCATCTTTCTGAGGGGAAAGAACTTTGTAAGATATTCAGATCTCTCTGTATCTCTTAGAAATCATGGTTAAATGTCAAACTGGTTTGTGTGAGTGTGTGTATAGGCATGTATAAGCTCGGTTTTACTATTCATCAGGACCGAACATTTGTGTGCGCATACAGTACTGTATTTGTGTACCTGTCTGTTCATGTGCATCAATCTGTTCTACTGTATATCTCTTGCATGCACACTTCTACTATAATACCACTCTGGCTTCTTTTCAACCATTTTATTTTGTGCAGTTCCTCCAGCCTTCTCTTTTAATGTCCATCTGCAGCCATCTACAATCTACAAGCCAATAAACATGATTGTCTCTCTCTTTTTAAATTATCATTATTAAACTACATCATCTTTGGCAGCAAATGGACTCCAATGTGGTAGGGTGGGACTGTTGACGCAGCCATTCCTGCGTATGATAAACCGGTAATTTATATTAAATTATACGGAGGAAAAAGCATGCACACTACTCGGTATTCCACTGAACCGGAACCAGAACTACCTTTTTATTTGCATATGACCTTTTTAAAGAAAGACTGGTCACATATCACATGAGCATTGTGAGAGCACACCTGATACAAACGTTAACAGGGACAATACATGCTTGTTCATAAACACATTATAAAGGGCCAAGGAGTCATTGAGAAAACGAGTCTACATGGTTTTCCTTTAGTTAATTACATGATTTTTCTGGTGGCAAGTAGCCAGTTGTATTTTTGTTGATTCAGTTTGTGTGTGCTTTAACCTGTTTTTATGTATGACTGTGAATTGTCTTACAGGAGCGGAAACTTGTAGCTGAAGAGATAGAAGGTAGCACATTTCTCTTACAGTCTCTTGTATAGTCATTCTCAAAGGAATACCTTTTGAATGATCTGTATCTACAGTACTTCATCCGTAGCATGTGCAATTACTGGCGCCTTATTTTGTCTATTTATCATGCACATGACAGCTAATGATAAAATAAGTACAGTTCATGTCTGGGTCACTCTAGGGTTTTTTCCCATGTACTTTGGGTACACACTGTACACTGAGTATCACTACCCATCCCCTTACTGTTTATGTTTGTTGACCTGTCTCATAGTCGTCTTTTCTTGTCTCACCTCTGAGTTAAACCCATTATGTTTTATGCCCTGTCACACCCTAAATTCGAATATGATGGAAACCAAACATGATTTATTGAAAAGGCTGTTAATAAACATAGAAAATGCATGTTTTACCCCAAGCAGCCATGACATTAAAACCCAAAATATTAAACCCTGAAAAAGTTCCTTTTGTGCCATCTGGGCATCTATGGCCCCTACATTACATTACACTAGGCCTCTGGGTGTGCTGTGGTGTCTGGCACTGGGACGTACCTCTGAGTATTATCTGTTGTGGGGTGGGGCCTTGTTTTTCCAGGGCATCCCATGTATGTTCAATCTGAATGAGATCTGGAAAATCTAAATAGGCAAAATCTAAATAGATCAACAGGCTGGTCCCCACAGGCATAAATGAGTCTTGGGCGCCCATGATCCTGTCACCAGTTTAGGGTGTATAACTGATAATCAATGTTATTTAATTCACCTACTGTTAGTGTTGTGGCTAATCGGGTGTACATGCATGATCATCTACTTCATTAACATCTCCTATACACTTGCTCATTCATGCAGATCAAGCCAATCATGCTGCAAAATGCATGAAATCATCCAGAGCTTTAGGTAATGATAACAACAAATATTAGAAAAGGGTAAAGATGTGATCTTTGTGGCTTTAATCGTGGCATGGTTGTTGGAGGCAGGTTTGAGTATTTTATAAATTGTGAATATCCTGGGAATTTACACACAGAATGGTCAGAGAAAGAAAAAAAGGGCAACATTTAATGGGCAATATTTAAATTGCTGTAAACGCTTTGTTGACATGAGTGGACAGACAAAAATGGCCAGATTCAATGATTCAAGCATTCAGGGTGTAGAAACTCAAATAATCACTCATTACAATAGTGGTGAGCAAAAAAATAATAAAAAATACATGAATCAGGGCAAAACCTATCATCATCATCATAGCCCCAAAAGTCTGTTCCCGGCTGGCAGTAGTGGAAATGTTTTGCTGTTGTAAAGCATCCAACAACCATGCCACAATCATCAGTGATCAAAAGTCAAAGTCATAATGATCACAATATTACTTACTTTTCATGTTGGTTTGAAAATTAACCAAATTTATTGACCTGTATTTGTGTGATTTATTTATTTATTTATTTATTCATTCTTGCATAGCAGCCACATGATTTGCTAATTAGATTCCTGCATGAACGTGCAGGTTTCCAGGTGCTTCTAACAAAGTACACACTGAGCATACATTTTTATTATCCGTGCATGAAACACAACTACAGTACATTGGTAGCACATGTAACCACGTTTGTTTGCTGAAGGGATGAATTACAAAAATATAGAGCTTTGACTGAAAACTTAAAAACAAATGTGTTTTATATCAACATTTATTGATAAAATTCCCCAACTGCCCTTAACAAATTTGAAATGACCATGCTTTCTGTTCTCTAATCAGCACAAAAACACTTGTCCAAATAATAGCTTTTGAAAATCCTACAGATCTGATAAGATTAGGGTGAAAACTGCAGGAGTACGTTTTAAACTGTAAATGTGTATATGTGTGATTCAGAGTTGCAACAGGCATTTAGCGAGTTTGATAAGGATAAGGATGGGCTCATCAACTGTAAAGATTTGGGCAACCTGATGCGGACTATGGGATATATGCCCACAGAGATGGAGCTGATTGAACTCAGCCAGAACATCAACATGAACCGTAAGAAACAGGCAAATATGCAGTGTGTTTGTGTGTGTTTGTATATGTTTATATGCCTCAATAATCTGTACCTACTGTAACTGATACATGCCAAAAGCCTATCTTGACTTTAATGATGTTCATCCTTTTTATTATGAGGGACGTTCAAGTTAAATCAAGACTTGTGATGAAATTTCTTGTGAATGAAGGCATTAAAATGATTGACATTTACAGACTTCAAGCACAGTACAAATTTGAGTTTCTTAGCTGCGGCTAAATATTAGACACTTTTGCCCATCTGGCTGAGATGGCTCAGAGCCCACTGCAGTTGCTCCCATGAACATTCAGGAAGAGGAACGCCTTATCCTTGAAAATTAGCAGATAATCTGTCTCCAACTTGCAATAGAGGCATGCACCATTCACACAACATTCAGGAACAACATTTGCACACACTGAAATTCAGCTTGAGTTATTGCCGCATCCCCTGTACAGTCCTGACCTTGTTCCAAGCCATTTCTACATGATTGGGCTTTTAAAGGAGTTCCTGGGAGGCCAGTCTTTCAGACATAAAGTCAAATCATGGCTCTGGCATACTGTAAAAACGTTCCATCTTGATGATGTCCAAGCACAAGTGGAAAACTGTTTGGTTTTTTTTCTTCTTATAAACTCTCACTCTCTTTCTCTGGTTCTAGTTGGTGGTCAAGTAGACTTTGAGGATTTTGTGGAACTCATGGCTCCTAAGCTCTTAGAAGAGACAGCTGGAATGATCGGTCTAAAGGAGCTGAAGGAAGCATTCAGAGAGGTGAGCAGCCATTACATCTGGAAGCAACTTCTAAAAGGCACTTAGAAAAAGCTGCTAACAGACTGTCTCCCTCACTTATTGTTTTATTGATGGTAATTCTCCTTCTGTGTTTGTGTAGTTCGACATGGACGGTGATGGCGCCATCACTATTGATGAACTGAGACATGCTATGGAGAAGCTGCTTGGTGAAAACACTAACAGGAAAGAGATTGAGGCTGTGGTGAGAGAGGTTGACAATAATGAAGATGGAACAGTAGATTTCGAAGGTGAGAGACAAAATGACTATATTAAATGAACATTACACACAATTACTCAACTTTACACTGCAATACCTGTTCCCCTACTGTTTAAAAAATAAACAATAACTTCAGGATCATAATATACGTATTAGACTGCCTGGTCAAAAAAACATTTCAGAAGAGTTAAATGTCCAAGGCCTGAATCAAGCAATACAATGACTACCCGAATATACTAAATGACTACTGTAGGTTATTCCATCAATGGCCTATTCCAGGATTGTGAAAGTGTGGTTTTGGAAGTATGAGCACTCATTTTCACACATTAGCTGGTCACCTCATGGTGTTCTATAATCAAAGCCAAAGCTAGTCAGATTGAATATTGGAGCATGTGGCTTATGTTTTTGCCCAGACAGTTTATTTAAGACACAGTTCGAGCTTAGCCAACACTGGAAACTCATTTATAAAATTTGTACTATGGCTGTGACCTTTACAGGAGCAGGTGCTCAAAGTTTAAAAGAAAAACATATATACAAATTTCATAATGCCAACTACCTAATATAGCTGAACAATTGCAAATATATTTATCCTTGTCAGATTTAATTTCAGTTGAACTGAATTTACAGTATATACTGTACATACTGTATGGTGTATACTGTTTAAATGTACTGATTTACAACTTTTAGATGTAAAACACATTCCTATTTGTAAAATCTAGAAAATGTACTGAAAACTAAACACGTTTGCAGTAGAAATAAATCAAGATGGATTTATATAGCCAGCTCGGATTTACTCAATGCCTTAGTGGTTAGCACCACTAAGTGGTTATCACCCTCCAGGGTCTAGGTTCGATTCCCGCCTCAGGTCTGGGTGCATGGCGATTGCATGTTCTCCCCATGATTGATGGGTTTCCTCTGGATACTCTGTTTTCCTCCCACAGTCTGAACACCTGAAGATTAGGCTTTTTTTCCCTAGTTAGTTATTCATTTATTAAAACTTTTTTTATGATGATAAGAACCATGGACAAGCCTCTTTCAGAAATATACTGTATTTGTTTAAAAGCTTAAAAGCTTAAAAGTTTAAAAGTTTAAAATTGGCATGGCAGTTGTGCCAATAATCAGCTATAAATTCAAGATGCAAAATTCTCTAATCAGTACTGTGTGTGTGTGCGTGTGTGTGCGTAAAATGTACACATTCTTAATACTCAAATATAAAGAGTTTCTATAATCTATTGTATGTGATAGCATAACATAAACATATAACATCACTCTCTCTTTAATTTCAGAGTTTGTCAGAATGATGTCAAGAGATTGAAAAAAGAAAAAAAACAGAAGAAGAGCTGAAGAAGTTGAAGAAACAGAACAGATAAAGAAAATCAGCACAAACGCTGTCAAACAAGTAGCATTTCTTTTTTATCCTGAGCCTCATTTACAGTATCAAGCTGGATACGAATGGAATCATTGTAGGTGCTCATACAATAATTTTGATATTCATAATAGGCTCCTGGAAATATAGAAAAAACATTTGGATGAGTTTGTGTATAAAATGACTAACTTAAAAAAAATTCAACTTGATCAATTTTAAATATTATAAATTTTATATCACATTTAGTCTATGTGGAACAAACCTTCAAGTTTAAATAAGGACAAATAAAACTTTTTTTTTTTTAATTATGTAAAACAATATTTATTATTATTATTATTATTATTATTATTATGAAAAAATTTAATTAGCATAGTTATAGCATAGCAGAGTTAGTCAAAATAACTTCCACTTCTGCTTTTCAGCCTGTATCTGTATCGCAGATGTCTAAACTCTTGAACTTTTATGGAGTTTTTGTTGGTGTTACATAAATGCACGTTACACGCATGAGTACAAATAGAATTAATGTTTTCAAAAGTTTCATAATTTTTTTTCCCGGTTTGGCATATGTAAATATGTACACAAACTTTACTAAAAGATTGATAAATAAGGCCTTTTAGATTATTATTATTAATAATAATAATCATCATCATCATCATCATCATAATTTAAATAGAACTACAGTTAAAAGCATATCTGTGGTCGATTGCTCTTATCTGTGGTCAATTGCACTCAAGATGTTCCATTCACTTTTCCAGCATTGCTCAACTGAATAAATTTATATGAATGAGTTTTATTACATTACTAGGATATTTTATAAGTATACAATACACTGTACAGTGGTGTCCAAATATACTGTGATAAAAGTGAAATTCAATATTTTAAAGACATTCTTAACTTTTTTAAGTAATGGCAATCAGGACATTAACTATAATATACTGTATATTATAATAATATATAAAAGCTACATAAGGCTAAAATATTTTTTGAGTGTAGGATAAACTAAATCATAATCAGACCAGAAGATTCTAAATAACAAAACAACAACACTAGTAATTAGAAAAACTCACTGGAAAGGATAACTGTGACAGTTCTAATAAAATGTCTCCTAATAAAGTAGTTCATCCTATATTAAATTAGAGGATTCATCCTGATTTGGAGCGATTAAGCACCCACTCTTTTCCAGGGAATGAATTACTTCTGTGGTAGATAAACCCAAATTGCTAACTGACAGCTGTGCTTCCTTGAGTTATTTGTACGAATTAGGATAAACCCATAATTTTAACAAATCCTGCTCTGTTTCAGAAAGCACATGAAGCCACAGGGCCAGTAGTTGAGGTCAGGAATTGAGGTCAGTGGAAAGATTCAGAAATTGATTGATAGACTTTCCTATTTACAATTTTCATTATATAAAACACAGACAGGCTGTAGGCTGAAATGGCTTCCTGTATCCTGCGTGTATGCATTTTAAATCAGTAGTGATTCTAGTTAACTTGTTAATTATAGTGAAAAATAAGCCTTAATTCAGAACTAAATTGTGAATAAAAGAATACATATTCTTTAGTTCTCCAGTCATTTAGCTGCATGTTATAGCCAAAGTTTGTAGGATGTCTTCATATGTTGTAGAATTACACTTTTTCTTCAATGAAACTAAGCGGCACGAATGTTCCGGCAGGCCCTGTGCATGAGGCCAGCTCCATATAAACATGATTTACCAAAGTTGTTGTGGAAGAACTCAAGAATTCTGCACTGATCCCTGACCTCAACCCCACTGAACACCTTTGGGATGAACTGGAACCCCAACTGTGTACCTGACCTGACCAACACTTCAGTTGAATGAGCAAACCTCTAGAGCCATCCACAAAAATGTATCGCAAAGTCTTAGAGTTAGGGCTATAATAATAGCCAAGAGGTAATGTAAGCTTTAATGGGAAGTTTTAAATGTGCATATGGATGGTATGTTGAGGTGTCTGCAAACATTTGGACAAATATATCTGAGAGCTGCACAAAGCACCATGGAGGGCACATACAGTCACATCACAGCCATGCTAGATCAATTTAACCTATTATGCCCTGTGATGGATTGGCACCCCACCCAGGGTATACCCCACCTTAAGCCCTAAGTCTACTGAGATAGGCTCTAGGCCCCATGTGATCCTGTATATGGGATCAAGCGGTATAGACGATGAGCGAGTGAGTGAGCAAGTTAACCTACTAGCTGACAGTGGTAGCTTTAGCAGTAATGATTGATCACTACCTAGATGACCATCATAAGCTTTCACCTTGAAAATGCATTTTCCATTGGTTTAAACAGGTGTTACATTTAAAAATTACCTCGCCTTGATATGTTGACTCGAAATGCTTCTAGGAGAGCGACTCAAACACACACATGTACTGTACACATGATGTATCTGAATGTTCGAGATCAAAGACAGAGGAAGTTGAATGAACATCTGTCTGGACACTGACTATAGAAAATATTACTATACAGTATAAGGAATGAGGAAGCACAATGACTGGGTTGTTTTATGGACATATGACACAGAACAAGATGATATCACCCTTTCCTTCACACTAGCAAGTGTCAAACAACCAACTGATATGGAATCATTTAAGGCAATCATTTGGATTTATCCCAATGATTTCATGAGTGCAAACTACCTTTATTTCTCTATACTGTATAAAGATTTCATGGGGCCCTGGTCTACAAATTATTCCTAGACTTAATTGAATTAATCAAATATATTCCCAGCTTCTTTCCCACCAGCTCCAGATATATGAGAGACCCGAGTAAGCCGCTCAGATGCTTTGCTAATGATCACATCTGTCACTGCAGTTGTGGCGGCTCTTACTTATACTGTATACAATCATTAAATTACCATTATTTTTCATTTATATGAAGATGCGTGTGGCATATTTATTTGGATAAGAGTGGATTAACTGGCATACATGAGCACTCATTACTATGGATCATGCATTATGTTAATACTGGAGAATTGGGTCACACCTTGGGTATTTCCTCTTCCCACTATACGCTCAGCTCCAAAAATATTAGCACCCAATGAAATGTGCATAAAATGTATGTATTTAATCATTTCCGTATGAAAAAACTATTTTAATTTTAATTATATAGAGGTGTTGCATATATAACATTTTTTAACAATAGTGTTTTTTTTCTCAATTGGTACACATTTAGGCCACTCCACCTTAGATAACTTTTCAGTCTTTTTTATATTTCCAGGCTTATGCAAGTAGGTGCATTGTAAAAAAAAAAAAAAAGGCTTTTTTTTTTTTTACTTTTATGTCCTTTGCACTGTATTGATTTTTCCAATGATAAGGTTGTGATGACCTCAACATTTTGTTCTTTCTCTGCAAAAAAAACCCAAAAATATATCAGATATGCAGAAGATAAAGAAATATTATTTTAAAGATATTTGTAAGTACTTTGCCTCAACTAAATGCTGATTAAATCACATATGTATTTTATTAGTGAAAATATAATATATTTTGAATATATAATCTTAAAACATCTTATATAAATAGCTTAATGAAAAGAACTTAGTCTCCACATAGTCTAAAACATTTTTCATATTTTAATGTTATTAAACAAACAAAATGTTTATATGATGGTGGGTTCTGTAAGGAGATTTTTTTTTACATTTATGGAAGTATTCATTTAGTAAGCTTTCTTCCTTAAAAGTGTTCAGGATGAAGAAAATTTTAGTTTCCTGTTGAGTGTGCCATGGCAACTTTTATTTTTTGTAATTTTGCATAATAGTATGAATTAGGTTGTAAGTTGTATTGTTCCCCAATACTTACCAATATTCGGTAACAATATGACATGGCCTTCTTTAAATAATAATAAAATGGACTGTTGCCAAATTTCTGAGGTTAACATTGGCTAAAAGGCTTCACGAGGTGCTGTTCCTGTAAAATCAACTGCAGGGTGTCTGCTTCATCTTTGCAGCTATAAATGAGCAAACTGCTGTAACCACATTATTCTCCTGGGACTGGTGTGTAAAATTTGCATTTTGTACTCTTTAGAGTAGTCTGACATATAGAACTTAAAAAAAATAATAAATAAAAAACAGATCTGTGCTGGCATCACAGCAGGTCAATGATATATATATATATATATATATATATATATATATATATATATATATATATATATAGCAAGAGAGAGAGAGAGTCAGACTAAAAAACATACACAAATAGTATGTTGTGTATTATATTAATATAATATTAATATTATTATCATATTATTATTATTATCTCAGCCTTCTAATGAGAAAAGCCACATGAATGAGGACCGAAGTATCATGTAAACACTGACCATTTGATCCTGGGTATGCTGTTCCGAGGAAAATGGGGACAAATGTTGGTGACAGTTAAGAGGTTAATTAGACCTTCAGCAAAACTGATCTGGAAAATAATAGCCTACACTGTGCTGCCCTGCAAACTAATTGATTTCCAAACCCTCCAGTACAAACAGCTGGTCCACTTAGAGTACACGAGATCTGATAGACACATGCCCGAATACGAGTCTGGATTAAAAAGATCTGCCACAGATCTAAGACCAGTTTTGTGAATGCCATCCGAATTGAGGCGAACTTTAATCTTGTTCATTCAGGCAGTATTATAAGGATAAAATCCCAGTTAATATCTCCCCAAATCTGCAGATCCTCATGTGATGACAGCAGGTAGTGATTGCACATGTCTGTGTGTGTTCTCGAAACATGCCTAAGGGGGAAAATGTATCATTAAAGGCTAAAGGACAGTATTAAACAGGATTATTCATAATATGTCGTCTTGGCCTAAGGAATATTTGCAAACAAATGCAGTTTACAACTCTATTTTACAACATACACTAATGTCTGTGGTATATTAATATTGACATACTCGGGTTTTTCCATCAGTCTTAATCAGTGGAAAAGATAGCTACAGGTAGCTAAAGATATACTAGAACCTTTAACCTACTGATAATGTGTGTCTTGAAAGTGGATATTGGCCCACATACAATAAAAACAGTTTAAAAACGATAAGTGAGCAATTAAAATACCCTAAGGTTAAAATCTAACCCTGTCCTCTGCATCCTCTTCTCTCACACCAACTAACATGATCTCTTTCACTGCATCCATAAATCTCCTCTTTGGTCTTCCTCTAGACCCCCTGCCTGGCAGTTCCAACCTCAGCATCCTTCTACCGATATATTCACAATCTCTCCTCTGAACATCTCCAAACCAGAAAAGAATAATATGCAAATACAGGTCAAGAGCTTTAGTTCACATCAAACAAAAAAATAGAAAGAAAAAAAAAGATTTCTATGACTTAAAGTAATTCTGAAACTGTTGATCTCATGGAAATTTCACACACAACAGTCACATGACTTGAATTTACTTAGAATGGTGCAGGAAATGTTTTTTATAGAGGGTTCTCTATAGAAGATATATGGACCCAAATCTCTCTGGATTCTATTCATTTCTACCTACTGAACTGTACCTTACTTAATGTTAACCATTAACTTAACTTAAAAACAACCATTCCACAATCAATCACAAAAACAGCATCGCTTCCCCATTTTAATGTTTGATATGAACATTAATTGTAACTCTTGTGCTTCTGTTTTTTCATTTCTACTTTTGCCACATAAATGATTATAAATGACAAATTAAAGGGGACATACTGGTCCTTCTCAAAAAATTAGCATATTGTGATAAAGTTCATTATTTTCTGTAATGTACTGATAAACATTAG
>JAQMYJ010000008.1:10125149-10144573 GCA_030014305.1 Clarias laeviceps
TCTAATGTTTATCAGTACATTACAGAAAATAATGAACTTTATCACAATATGCTAATTTTTTGAGAAGGACCAGTATTTGCTGATGGTGATGGAAAATCTCTCTCTAAAATGCCATATAGGTGCTTAAATTGATCTGAGTATGATATACACAAGTCAATCTTAAAGAAAGCTCTCCCACCACATAAGAAATGTTTCATTATTGAGAAAAAAAAGCTAAGTCAGTGTAACATTAAATTGATTTGCTTGGGTCACTCCAAACCATGCCAACAAACCCTATCCCATATTATAACAATCAGTTTATTATAAACACTTTTTTGAACAAATTTCAAAACAAGACTGGAGACAAGTAGAAAGACAGACACCAGATGAATGAAGTCAATGATGTTGGTTTTTATTTTGTTACGTTATTGTAAATCAGACTCAGCTTGAAAAGATGTGAATTGCCTCAGCCAAGTGGTGAGGCTTGGCATGCCACATGTCAGTCAAAAGTGGGAAAGCTTCTTGAGTTTAAAAAGAGTCTCATCTACAAACAGCTCCTCTCACCCAGCAACGAGGACACTCAAACTGAATCAAGCCGTCAGTGCAGAGAGGAATCCAACAAAAGGACAGGGGAAAAAAACAAACAAACAAAAACAAACTAACAGAAGCTTTGTCCATCGTGCTTTGAGTTTCATATGAGGAAAACAAGCATTATGCATACATTTTGTTTCAATGACTTGTGTATTGGTTTATTACACATGCCCTTTTCTTGTAGTGTACATTAACTTCCCACTGACAATTTCACAAACAGACTCAAATTTAATTGTAATAAGAAGTAAATTACTTAGTTGTTTATTCATGGTTGCGATACAAGTTCAGTGAAATGCACCCCTAAACCGTCTTTGTAAAACTTTGTAGGCCTTTAGGACCCCACTGGCACGCTTAGTACAAAGCTGATGGTTGCAAAATAAGCCAGAAACCGTAGAACAGTTATAATATTTAATTATAAAAAGAAATGCTGACATTATTTAACACATTTGAAGTAAAATCCAAAAGAATTTGGCAGCAAATGATGAGGTCATGTAAGGCAAACTGCACCGGCACAAATGCACACGCACATTTTACACACACGTGCACGCACGCGCGCATGCACGCACTCACACTCTCGCACAAGGTAACGGACACTTCCTGGGTAAAAGATGACAGTTTCCTGTTCAAAAGGGCTTGGTGAAGTGGCACATTGTGAACGGCCATGTGAGGACTGAAGGAGGTAAAATTAAAAGCCCTGGATTTCTTTCCATTCCTCGCTCGTTCTCACTTTAGTCATCTCCTGCTTTCATTCCTCTCACTGATCCTTGGTTACGCATCTGTAAAGATGAATACACACACACACACACACACACACACACACACACACAGAACTTGAGCTATGTTTATATTTGTTAGAAAAAGCATTGGTGCATGTTGCTGATTTGTCATTGGTATTTTAGGTCTATGATAGATTTAGTGCTATAACCAAGTAGATTTTGATACATTTTAGACTTGTATACACTCCAAGTGTGTGGGCTGAGGCTCACGGTGGGCTGCATTAAAGATAAAGTCTTGCCTCAGGTCTGTGTGTGCGTGAAGTTGGCATGTTCTCCCCATGCTTGGTGAGTTTCATCCTGTTACTCCGATTTCCTCCCACAGTACAAAAACATGCAGAGTAGACTAGTTGTGAGAGTCTGTGGCCTGCAATGGATTGGCATCCCATCCAAGGTGTACCCCGCCCTAGTCACCTGGGATAGGCTCCAGGCCTCTCATGACTCTGTACAGTGGTGTAGCGAATGAGTGAGAGAGCGAGTACGACAACGAGCTGACAAACATCAGTGTCAATGCCCAAAGCCTTGCCTAGACAATCTCCTTAAAGAGTCAGTGCCGATTTCATCAAAACTATGACCACAGTAAACCACCAGATGGCAAAGCAGAATTTGTAAACACACTGGCATGTTCATGCTTGTTATCGGAAAACACATTGTTCTCAGGAAGCTGGAGAAAGGGACGCCCCTGACAGATATCATATCGTTCTTGTGTTTACAACTTCCCAAAGCTCATATGTATATGGCATTTCCTCCACTTGTGCTAGAATGTAAGGGACCCTGCATTACGTTTTTACCTGGTCCAGTTCCCGCTGCGTCTCCTCCTCCATCCTGCGGATGTCGTCCATGGTCAAGTCCACCCAGCGGTCCAGCCAGCAGAACAGCTGCCGGTGAAAATTGGTAAAGAGCCTCTTCTCTTGCTGCTCAAAAACAGAGAGCATGACAAAGCAAAATAAATGTAAAGACGTGTTATATTGTGCTTCTCTTACTCTTATATACAGTAGCTCTACACACACATGGATAATTTACACTGAGCGTGAGGAAGGGAAATATAGCAACAAAATGACTATTCAGAAACCAAAAGTCCAAACAGTGGACCAGGTAACCTCCTGGGCCAAAAAGTAAAAGGAAAGGTTTATTACCTTGTGAATGAAGTTCTCCACACGGCCCTGCAGACCCCACCAGCGAAAATGTACAGTCACCAACTTATACGCAGTCATATAGGGACAGTTACTGTTATGAAGCTCTTTCTGCAGCAGAACCAAAGAAAAACAGAGGGCATTTCAAACATTTGGAAAATTTATGTGTGTTTATAAAGAGATGTGTGTATAAGTGTGTGCATACCTTCCATCCTGATCCCAGTGGTCCCCTGCCAGTCTTCTCAGAGTGAAAAATAGCAGGATCTTCCTCTGCCTTGTAGTCCTGAAAGACAAATTTATTTCAACCCCTTAAATTTTTCACAGAATTTCTGAAGCTTGTATGGTTTTTAGCTTGTTGCATCAGAGAGGGTGGAAGAGTTTTTTTTTTTTAATCACCAGTATGTCCAGAACAGAACTGTAAAGTTTATGGATAAGCCTTCTGTTTAAATTGGTTATTCTGACATTCCTAAGACTTTATGGATGCATATTGAGTTGACAAATAGAAGAGGGGAAAAGCATATTAATATGGTAATCAAGGAGCAAATGAAAGAATTGATATGTAATACAGATAAACAGAAATAAACACACACACCAAAAGCCTGTCACAGTTCTTTTCTTGTCATATTTCCTCCCTGAAGTCTTTTGGATCTAAAGCATAATCATTTCTGAGAAAATGATTGCAGGGTTTGAATACTGATGTTTTAACCAGTTAAACCAGGTATTCCGATACTTAAATGGTATAGTTACTAAACCAAATCCAGAAGTTTATCCTGGTTAAGTGGAATAATGTAAACTTGTCAAAACATAAGTAATTCTACAGAGGATGTGCAGTGCTGACCTGTGATTAAATCCCGGGTTTGTCAGTTTGTAAAGTACTACTTTGCAGTGTTATGGCTTGTCTTACATTACAATGTGTGAGGAGCTGTCAACTGGAGAGGACAAACTACTTGGCACCAGTGACGAGCCAGTTGGCCTGCACTAAAGTTGGCAAGTGACCCAAGTCAAGCCAAGTGTATAAATACGTTTTTTTTTTTTTAAATCAAAATCCCCGGTAATTAGGGCTGCATGATTTGATTGTGATTACTTTTACAAATATTAAAATATGAACTGCGATATTTAACTATTAAATGTATCATTTGCATTTTAAAATCATTGAACAAATGGTCTAATTAGATCTCAGATGATGGTTGTCCATATTAATTTAGCACCCAAAATGTATTTAAAAAAATTCTTCATAATTTTCCCGACTGTGTGTATATCACCTGTAATAAATTGAGGCCGTTGGTGATTAAATATTTGCACAGGTCCATATCGAAATTTAGGTTTTCTGTAAATTTGAATATATGCAATATGACCAAAAGAATTGTCTTAAATTATGTCTGGAATGCCATTTGAAATGGAAAAATGTTAGATTGAATGTGAATGATAAAATCATGAGATGGCCTACTTTTGTTAATAATACAATACTTTTAGGGGAAAAATAAACCCTTTGACAGGGTCACTGCAATAATCCTTAACACTGCTGTGCAATATCATCTGATTAAAAAAGGTTTTGTTGACATATCTTTGCTGTCTAACTTGAATTACAAATCATGATAAGCTGGTGATTATTGTCTAATCAATAGTCTGGTCCATTTCTGGCTTTATCCATAAATCCCATTTATAATCCTCACTATTAGTAACAAATTCAGTATAAAAACTCATTTAAAAGGTCCCTATGGGATTACAGATTGCTGCACTAACTAATAACTTAAAATTCCTTTTTGACTTACTGCATCGTCCACCTGAGAACGATCACCGATATCGATCGGCACTACTTCAGTCTCCTCCCACTCTTCAGGGGGAAGGCCATGAGGCTAGAGAGAGAACAGAGAGGAAAATCACAATCAAGATTTTTTTTCTCTCCCTTTTTTAAACTAAACAGAAAACACTACCTTTAGTCAGTACGACACATTCACTGAATCTCATCAACTTACGTTATCAGTTGTTCCCAAGTCAGGTTTGTGCCAGGTCTCGATCTTAATGAAAAAGTCATCTTTCATGTACTCATTCTGGAAAAACGAACACATGATGCATCACAAACAATAGACATGATATTTCTTAATTAATTTTCCTATACAGCTTGCTAAAATTGTGGTTTCTTTATCCAAATAAATATTTAGCCAAAAAAAACTCACTGTAACAACTGTGCGAGTCATATTCCAGCATGGAAGAAAGGAATGAAAAAGGGAAATATGATTAATGATGCAAATTATACTAAACTCTACTTATTGCAGCAGTACATATCTGAGTACATTTAATTTGAGCAATGAGAATCAATACAGCTCATGGTTTAATGTATACTGTATGTAGAAGCTGTTTAACAGTTTGTGATATGTGGCATCACTGGCATTTCAAGAGCATTACAGGTGAGATCAGCACTTAAACAATATGGAGTGTCTGAAGTCGCCTACTTGTTAAAAAGTAATACAAGTATATAGTTTTTTTCTTAAATCAGACTCTAAGAAAGCAGCTCCCAGAACTCACAATTTCACAAGTTGGGACCTGGAATATGCCAGTGCTATCAGGGAAGAAGCCTTCCATAGATGTGATAACTGGGACATGCAGTACATTCAGGTGACTAGACCTGACCACCTGAAGCAACCCCAGATCATAACACTGCTTCTAGAGACTTGTACAGTGACCACTATGCATAATGAGTGAATCGCTTCATGCAGTTCCCTTCTTACCCTGACGCAACCAACACCCTGGTATAGAGAATCTGAACGTTACAACTACATCTTTAGAGGTGAATAAAATCTAAAAATCTAAACGATAATGTAAATACTACAATTTATTCATATGTGCCTTTTACAACTAAAACAAATGTTCCTGTGGTGTAATTCTACAGCATTAAATATTGATCCTTAAATAGTGCACAGTTCTTGTAAATACACGCATGTACAGATCTACCACATGTACTACAGTCACCTCTAACTTTAAACAAGACACATTGTTTTCAAGATACCCACTAGTGCGGCAGTAAGGATAGGCGTTCCAGGCTTTCTCGTGAAACACCAGCGCACCCTCTGGGGCAACCATCTGAATGAAGCTGGGCACCTTGCTGCGAAAAAAATACAAAGTGTTTACCACTATGTTAAATTCTAAGGTGATGAATTGTCTGTGTACAATCTAAAACATAACTTAATAATAAAACAAAGTTTTGTCATGACTATCAACTTGCTGGTCTGATTTAATAAAGACAGTGTATGATTTCTGGCTGATCATAAACAAAAATGTGAAGAAGAAAATTAAGAAGAAGAAGAAGAAGAAGAAGAAGAAGAAGAAAAACAATGCACAAAGAGTGGCCAAGCAACCTAGCAGAGTAAAAAAAAAAAAAAAAAAAAGTCTAAAAGACTTTTGCAGGGGAGAATTACAACTGAGGTGATCCAAAGTCTATTCTGAGTATGTGTGGAGACAAACAGTGTGCATCCAAAACACATTAATCACATTAAGAAAGGGAGGTGCAAACTATTGAAGCCAGGAATCTTAAGTGTAAAATAAAAAAATAAAAAAAGAAAGAAAATAAATATATCCACCACAGACCCAGTTATTCATGTTTGCATTGGACTCCTTCAACCAGTTTAACAGGGTAATAACTTAAACCATAGCAAACATCTCAGCGTTTCAGGGGTGTAATTTCTTCACACAAACTTTGGAGTTGTTTTCGAGGTGAAAACAAAAGTAACTGGAGGTGAAAAAACTGTGATAAAAATTACTTCTGAAGACAATAAACAATACTTCAACACAGCAGATAAAAAAATTTGACCATCACACTTTTTATATTCCCCAAACTGATTCTTCCAATTAAACTAGGAGAAAACGTTTCCCGCTTTCCTGATGTATACGTTTTGCACGTGTAAAGGCACTTGCTCTATTCTGGAAAGCGCTGGAATACATTTAAGAGCACAGGCTTCTAAAGGCCCTGCACATCTAGACATGTAAACAACCTTAGGGTGTTTCAACACAAGCAGAGAAAAAAAAAAATTTTGTTGTGACACAGAGGGCAGGTCAATATCGGTTAAGTAACTTTGCTAACGTTAGCAATACGGGAGATTAATTATACGCAATATTGCGGAGATTAAAAATCTTTAGCGTACACATATAGTAGCTACAAGGCAGCACGACAGTGAGGATGTCATGCACTGCTGCTTGCTTAAGCAGTCTTTTATGTAGTTATTTGAAAAAGTGTATTAAGGCAGTGGACTACCAGTATAAATTAAATATAAGTATGAGTCAAAATTATCCGTTTTCTGGCTGTAGAATTTATTTTAATTAACGTTTGGAAAAGATAAAAAAAAAATTTACATAATCTTTCTCTTTTCAATACACGTTGTCCATCTGTCAACAAGCTTTCGTATTCCCTCAATAAAATGTTTTAGGCTGAACCGCGACATGAATGCACCGCTGTCTTCACTTGTTCATCAGAGTCATCGTCTTCATAATGCTGTTTTCAGGAAACCAAACAGGTGATAGCAAGATCAGGCTGCTCACATCACTCTTGAAAATCAGCCCCCTGTGTTTAATCCAAAGTTTAGGCTTCAGCTCTTTAATAAGCATCTCCCTGTAACAAGCACTGTTCATTGTTGAAATTTTTTCCCGATAATGTTCCAATACTGGCATCTCCTGGATAGAGGGTTCAATTCCTGCCTCTAGTCTACGTGCTTGGAGGTTGCATGTTCTCCCTGTGCTTTCCTCTGGGTACTCTGGTTTCCTCCCACAGTCCAAAGACATGAAGATTAGGCTAATTGGCATTCCCAAATTGACTGCAGTGTTTGTGTATGTGTGTCCTGTGATAGATTGGTGTACCCTGTCTCATGCCCAAAGTCTCCTTCCAGGCCCCCCAACCCTGTACAGTATAAGCAGTATGGAAGATGAATGAATGTTTCAATACTGAACATTGAAAATCCCAAAAATCTGTAAGCATCAATTTTCCATCTGATGGTTCTCCTTTTTTTTGTACTTTTTCTTGGTCGTCAATTAAGGTTGTTACTGTTTCATACTCTGACGTTTATTCTCAGGCTCGTAGTGATGTATCAATGTCTCGTCACCAGTAACAATTATCTTTAAGAAACTTTCACCTTCATCATCAGTCTGAAGTTTGTTTGCAGGCATCCAAATGCTTTTGCTTAGCTCTTCTATAAGCACCAGGTAGGCCCTTAGACCCCACCCCACCCACCCACCCACCCACCCCTGCTCTTCTTTCACGCAAATCACAAGCTGGGCATCCATTTTGCTCGCATCACAGTTACAAATCAACTGATCTAACACTTTCACACCAGCACAGTAGCGACTGAGGGAACAGTAGCTTTGACCGAAAAGCACTTATATGACAGTGCAGCCTACAGAAGTTTTCATATAACGGAGTGCAGACGTTTTTTTACTCTAATGCATGGTCTTAAGCAAGTATGGAGTCTTTAGTTCAACGACATGCTCGAACAAACTTGAGAAATTATTTCCCTAAGTACATATGGAGACTATGTCCATTATAGTCTATTACTATTAGGACTAAATTATTTTCCAATTCAACAAGACATACGTACCTGTGTATGTGGTAGATTTTGTGGGTATACTGGCCCTTCTCCCCTTCTTTCTCGTACGGTTCATTTCGGAGCACTTCGATCCCTTCGCCCCCTCCTGTGTTGTTCTTACTGGCCTCTGCAACCGAGTACAGCTGGCCAACCTGGTACTGGTGGAGAAGACACAAGCAACTAACGGCAAAGAAGCACAACAACTGCTTTAAACACAAGAATACAGATATGAGTGGCCTCTCAGGGGCCAAAAGGCCACGGTTTCACACTCTTTAACACGCTGTCCTGAATCATAGTGATCTCAACCTTAACACACTCATATTACACTCATCAAGCTGTTATTTAAACAATGCATTTACACCAACACAAGTCAGATGTGTTACACAGGACATGAACTCCAGCATTAAGAAAAAATCATGCAGCTATCTATCCCACCAGCTGTCATAATGAGCTGATCTGGAAATCTAAATTAATGATGAGTGATATAATTCTGGACTTTAACTTACCTCTTCTACCGAGCATGGCAACACCACTTGACTGAAAAACAAAACAAACAGATTGTTAAAACCTTGGCGAGCTAATACACTGACCAGTGTTTTTTCTTTTTCTTTCCTACCTGCATTCACGTTCGTCCCGCCTTCTGCATGATGATTGGCTAATATTTTATCCCCGCAGCCAATCCGAAACATTAGAAAGTGATTTCATGAGGTGACTGACTGTGGGTATAAACTATTAGCCAATCCTAGTGCAAGACGCGATATTTCCCGGAATAAAGGTACAGGAGAAATATCAACGCCTCGCTCTAGTAACCGGGTGTGAAGCCGCTTTCCGCCCCGTTAGCTGGTTAGGCTAGGTTACGTTATTTATTTCCGTTACTTCCGTTACATGAGCGCGGTGTAAAAATAAAAGGATTATTTATAAACCGGATATCGTTTCGTTACGGTTTGGTTAAAACCGCCCCAGCATGATTATATGTAAAATAATTAATTTCGCTATTGTAGCATTAGCCAGGTTTAGCCAGTAGGCTACATTTTCTCACCCTAATGCTAATGCTAGCGCAAGACAAATAAGCAGCCCCCCTTCTCCCCAACTCCCCCTAAAGAATCACTGACTCGCATTCATTGTTATATAACCAAAGGCTCGGAATAAAACCGACAACAACGCCTGGTTGCTATTATAGACACAGCTGTTATATTTGTGTAAAATCGTAAAGCGGAGTCACTCACTATTCTTTGATGAGTACCATGCCGAAGCCGCACAGAACCTCACATCCAACAAGAAGCTCTCGCTCGGCGGAAATTGGACAGCCGCGTTGGCGTGTGTCATCAGGAAAGTGGGCGGGGTTTACAGGGGCAGGGGGTGGAGCTAGACAGACGCGTGTATAAAATGACTCGTGCGTGAGCCAGTGTAATCACATACCCAGCTCTCAGATGCTTGCAGGTAATTTAATTGATGTGCATTCGTCAGCCTTCAGCTACCCAATTCATCCACATGTCACCACCAATATGGTGTAGCACGTTGCTGTGTTTTGTGAATACTGTGTGCTAGAGCAGGGGTGTACAATTCTATCCAGTGTGGGTGCAGGCATTCATGCCAGTCAACTAGATACCACACATTATTCTATCATCTTGATGATATCTATTTGATTCTATCTATTGAAAACCAAAATGAGTAACTAGCCAGGTGTAGCTTCTGCTTGGTTGGAATGAAACCCTGCACTCATAGCAGCCCTTTCTAAATAAAATTGGACACCCCTCTATTAGAGGATTGGCTAGGGAAGGATTTATGGCTAAATGTTTGTGGATTCTTGAACATCTGAACATCAAACCCATATGTGGGTTCATTCATTCATTCATTCATCATCTATATCACTAATCCTGTGTACAGGGTTTCAGGGGCCTGGAGCCTATCCCAGAAGACATAGGATACAAGGTGGGGTCCACCCTGGACAGGGAGCCAATTTATTGCAAGGCACACACCAACACTACAGGCAATTTGGGAACACCAAGTAATCTAATCTACATGGTTTTGCACTGTGGGAGAAAACCCACCAAGCAGGGGAAGAACAGGCAAACTCCATGCACATAGACCCCCTCGTTGTGCTTACTGATTCCTTATACAGTATTAATACTTCATATGGCCCATGTTTAGATAAATATACATAAAAACAGCTTGTGTCTGCTAGAACCCTTTTTTTAACCAGAAAATGCTAATGTATTTTCTATTGTCTGTCTGTTTCTGGGTCTCTCTTTGACTTATATTTTAATGACTAGTTCTTGTGATGACCAAAAGCTTAAATAAGCTCTCTTTGCTGATAATAAACAGAGATCTTTAGACACATCATGCGCATGTGTGTTTGTCCCCCTCTCTCCCAGTTTGGAGTTGCGGTGGACACAACAATTAATAACTCTTCGTCTTCTCATTCATCTTAAAATTCAGCGGTTTGGGCACTCCAGTCATCTGCACAGAGCCCTGACCCACTGATTTTTTTTGTTCTCATTCTGACCTGAAATTAATTTCTGACCACCATTGCCATGCATATCTACTGAAAAGCAATCATGTTAGTGCCATAGCAGCTGACATGGTTTATTGTGTGTGTGTCTGTTTTCATATCAAAGCATTATTTTATTCCACAGCTTGTTTAAATACAGTGTGAATATACTGCAGCTGCATTAAAGGGCTGGCAAAGCATCTCAAGGGAAGAAACTCAACATTTGGTCATGTCCATGGGTTCCAGACTTCAGGCATTCATTGACTACAAAGAATTTTCATCCAAGCATTAAAGGCAATCCTTATGTTTGTAATTGTTAGTTTGTTTCATTATACATAAGCCCCCAAAATGGGGTTAAAAATGGCTAATTCTTGAATAGATAATACCATACTTTTGTCAAACCACTTGAATTAAAGCTGAAAGTCTGGACTTTGCTCACATCTGGGATGTTTCAGTTCAATCTTAGCTCCCTAATATATTGTCAGTGGTAGGCAGGTTTATTTTCAGTAATGAATTTGCATGGTTTATCAAATAGGTATTTGTGCAGTGTTGCACACAAATACCCAGTGAATAACATATACTGTATGAGATATGTGTATAGCATCATGTGGCCACTGAAAACAATGTATAAACAAAAGAGAAACACTTGTAAGCTTTACATTTCCAGTGTCAAAACCCATGACATCTCATCACTGGTTTAGATTATTCACACTTTTCCACCTTGGTGTCTCTGTGGATGGAGTTTGCATGTCGTCATCCCCGGGTTCGTGGTGGGTTTCCTCTGGGTACTCCAGTTTCCTCCCACAGTCCAAACACATGCAGATTAGGCTAAGTGGCACTCCCAAATTGTCCAAAGTGTTGTAAGGTCGGAATAAATTGGAATGGGAATAAATACAGTGGGAATCACCACTGGCCTTCAAGGTCCCTAGTTGGACTACACAGGTTCCTAGATAGGTGGATGGATGGAGGCATACTTAAAGATGGGAATAGTTCAATCTAAAAAGAAGGAAACAAACACTAGTCATAATGATGGCAACACATTTTGGTGCATACTTTTTACTTCAAAACTTATTGATGTCTACTTCTTGCGCGTGTACGTGGTGTATAGAATGTGGTTTATATTCTCAGTAATCGGATTAATTTATTTAAAAGAATCCGTGACGTAGACTGTTCCAACCCGGAAGCAAACCCACCGTGAACGATGGACGTGACGTAAAATAATCTATCAGCCGCTGGGTTTTTTTTTTTAAATCATGGAGTCTGTATTTTGGCCGCTGCTTATTTTGCACTTTTTATTATTGCAGTTATCATATAATGCTTCCCTCCTGCAAGCTGTCTCGATTTTATTACAGAGGCGAAGGCGAGCGCTGCTGGAGCGCGCGGCCGCCCTCGAGCCTACTGTGCGTCTTCCTCCGCTTCCGTCCACAAGCCGCTCGTGCTGGATGCGCGTGCGGTGTCGGGACTGGTGGGAGAGGGTGGTGCTGCAGGAATTCTCCGACGCTGAATGGAGAGAGCATTTCAGGATGACTCGCAGGTCGTTCGTAAAACTTTGTGACCTGATGAAGGGTGTCATGAGCCCCGGTGAGGTGACCGTGCGTCCCGCGATCCCTTTGGAGATGCGCGTGGCTATCGCGCTGTACAAGCTGAGCGTTTGCGGGGAGTACGGCTCTATCGCCTACCGTTTCGGGGTGCATAAGACGACGGTGATGAAATTTGTTTACATGTTCTGTAAAGGCATGGTGAACCAGGCGATACGGCACTTCATCAAAGTCCCGAGCCTGCAGGATGCCTGCGCCATCGCCGAGCGATTTCAGAGCAAGTTCTATATCCCTCAGGTTATCGGGTGTGTCGATGTCACTCACATTCCGGTCCTGGCGCCTAGTGACAGCTACATGAATTTTCTCAACTGTAAAGGTTGGACGTCTTATGTGCTGCAAGGGGTCGTTGATGACCGTTATTGGTAAGCCTATACATAAGAAAGAGATACGAATTGCATCAAGAAATGCCAAGGATTATCCTAGTTCTGCTCATGAACACTTACACAGCCATTATGACCCCCTATTATCCAGCCACCATAACAGTGATGCACTGCATGTCCTGACATCTTTCTATCACAACCATCATTAACCTTTTCATCAATCTGATCTACACTACACTAGCCTTCGCTCCCCATGTGCATCAGTACACCTTAGTCGCCGACGACCCTGTCGCCGGTTCACCGGTTTTCCTTCCTTTAATCACTTTTGGTATGTCCTGACCACTGCTGACCAGGAACATCCCACAAGAGCTGCAGTTTTGGACTTGCTCTGTCCCAGTCCTCTGGCCCTTTGAGTCACTCAAATCCATATGCTTGCCCATTTTTTCTGCCCTTAACACATCAACTTCAGGAAAAAAGGTTCACTTGATGCCTAATGTATCTTCCGTCGTTGTAACTGTGAGAAGGGCCAAATTGTAATGGGTAGACACTTGGGTCAGGTCAACTCTATAACTGCAAAAGTAAAGGAAGGAAAACAGGTGACAGTGTGGTAGGTGGCCAAAGCTCACTGATGCACATGGGGAGTGAAGGGTGGCTTATGTAGTGTGATCCAGTAGAGACCTACTGTAGCTCAAACTGTTAAAAAGATTAATGCTGGTTTCAATAGAAAGGTGAAAGAACACATACAGAGCATTACTGTTTTGATTCCAGAAGGGGCCTTGGTATCCAGGGGGCCAGGGGGCCTTGGTATTAGGCAGGTGGTCATAACGTTATGGCTGATCAGTTTATACACTCACCTTCCACTTAAAAAGAAACACCAGTACCCTTGCCCATTCATTCCATTACCCAATCAACCAATCATGTGACAGCAGTACAATGCATAAATTCATGCAGGTGTACAGGTCAAGCAGGTGATGTTTTTCCAACCAGATGTTTGTATTTGAGGTGGTAAAATGTTTCAGTTTCTCTATAATCCTACAGGTGACGCACACAGTGTACATATATACACGTTTGTGTATTATACATACACAAACATGTGTAAAAAAGTACTGTGCAAAAGTAGTCTTGAGCCAACCTTAATTTTGTTAGGAAAATGAGACAATCGGTACAGTAATTTATTGCAAGATATGCAAACATATTTGTGAATACAGTACATACTGTATAACACAAAGAGAGTTTGTCCAATTCTAATGAACTCAAAAGTCAATATTTGTTATGACCACTGTTATTCTTTAACACAGCCTGAACTATAGTAAGCGAGCGTTCTCGCAATTTCTTTAAGTAGCTTGTTGAAGGACATTCCAAAGCTCTTCTTTGGACATTGGCTGCCTTTTGTTCTGTTCTCCTTTAAGATGATCCCACACTGCTTCAGTGAGGGTTGAGATCCAGGCTTTGGGGAGGCCAGTCCATGACTGAGAGTGTTTCATCATGTATTTTTATTTTTTTTTCAAGGTATACTTTGTGTTTGGAAGAGTACATATAGACACTTTTAAAAGTACCAAAATGTACTATTGGTTAGAGCGATACTGTTACAGGTACATCTTTTGTACACTGTATCCTGTGAAAGTGCATGTGGTGTACTGTAAATTATCTTTTAGTAAACCATCAATGGGCAGCACACCTTAACTTTCAGTTTAATACCATAAATAAATTAAAGGTATAAAGGTACATGTTACACCACCAACATTAAGGAAAAGTACAACTGTACAACTGAACTGTTTATTTTCAATAATAATATTTCAGTGATATTGTTCTGCATTTTTGTGTATCAACAGCTTCTGGAGTGTGAGCTGCAAAGCTCCTGGAGGTGCTCATGATGCCACTGTATTCAAACAATCCCAGCTGTTCAACCTGGCTCACCTTCTTCCTAAGGTACAGTATATAAGACATGACTGTCAGTGTGTAATTCTCCTCAACACTGTAATGTGAGGTAACTAGTTTCTAATCAGACCTGGTGTCATTATTTCAAGTTTGCCAAGTTAGACCAAGTACCACACAGGGGTATATGGGCGGAGATTGTAATAATACAGAGCACTGATTGGTTAAATGACAGCATTCTTAGTAGAAAGATTTATTTTTTTTCCTTCGCTTTTTTCAGTGGGTTTTTTACAGGCAATATCAATTTTATCATAAAGTTTCATTTCAATTGGTTTATTGTTTATTTGTTGCAGATACTATCCATGATTTTGTATAAACCAAATAAACCATAATAAACCAAGTTAAGATGAATCCCAAATGATCATTCTGCACTGTTTGGCTACAACATTGGATATCTGGCAAAGTGCATGCATTCCTGTTGTTTCACTGTGAATATAGTATTAGCACCAGTGACTTTGTTTTGGGCTGCTTTTCATCATAAAAACTATTTTGCTATGCTGTTTCATGTCTACATAAATGAACATAAAATTGAAAGCGTGATATCTTTTTGTTATAAGATGTGATGTTGTATAGACACAAGCACTTGAGCAATATAGGTAGTTCCCGGCTTATGAACGAGTTCTGTTCCGGGAGCACGTTCGTAAGTCAGATTTGTTCTTAAATTCGACGAAGTGAGTTTATAGAGTTATACTGTAAGCCTTTGACACGAATATACAATTTAAGGCATACCAATCCACTTGACTAAATCTCTGTCCCCTTTTCCCACACTGCCATCATGTGGCCAAAAACCATAACAGCATGTAAGGAAATGGCTTATACCTGTTAAATGTAACAGTGTTGACTCCGCGCCTTTAAATTGCAAGGGGAATCCTGAACGCCATTTTGTCTCAGAGCTGTTTTCCACTGTATTGGACTGTGAACTATGTTTTGTTGGGGATTTTCTGAAATTAGGATTATTCACCATCAGGACAGCTTTACAGGGGAGTCATTTTCTATCATCGTGTTCACAGGGCCAGTGAGGCCAACTCATTTCTTCCTCACACATACTATATACCAGACTCATTTTATACATTTATTTACACACTGAAAATCTTGCATATAATTGTAAATATTGGTATCTGGTGCACTGCAGTGTCAATTGTTTGTATAATAAGAGCTACTTTTTCATCTTTGTAGAACTGCGGTCTGTTTGTCTCTGCAGAAATTGGTAACTCGAATGTTTGTAAGTCGGGGGCTACCTGTACTGATAGTTCTGGGTTCAGATCTGTAACCGTACTAGGCTGTTACTAACTAGTAGTTGAAAAACATTTTTGATAATCATATTTAGGATCATGACTTGTCATGCAAGAAAGAAATCAAATTCCTGAATGCTTTAATGAAAAACTGCACGAATGTGTCAATCTGTCATGCTTACGTTCTACTTTTCAGCACACCCGCGACATAGAGGGAACACCCGTCAATTTCATTGTTCTTGGTGACATAGCCTACCCGCTCCTGGAATGGCTCATGATGGCATACACCCCAAGTCCTACTCTAACCCCTCAGCAAAATTCCTTTAACATCTACCTTGATGAAGCAAGAGCAGCAATAGAAATCGCCTTCAGGAAGTTGAAAGCAAGATGGCGGGTTCTTCTAAAGAGAAGTGACTTCCACTACACCTTTTCACCATATGTTGCAATTACTTGCTGTGCACTGCATAATTTCTGTGAGAGACAAGAGGAGTCTCTTGGTCAAGCCTGGATGGAAGAGGCTGCTGCTTTGGAGAGAGCCATGCCTCAGCCGATGACGCAGTCATACAGACAATCAAGTAATGCTGGTGAAGTTGTAAGGCGGGTCCTCACAGAATATATGGCCAGCAGTTTTCCTCTTCGCGTGCAAGAACAATGAACAGGTTCATAGAGGACATGTGAATGTGAATATTTATTTTTATACTTTACTTCATTTAATCAACTTTTATGATGTAATTTTGTTTATTATGACCTAAATTAAAATTTAGTTTTATAATAAAGCATCACTGACTGAACACTGATTTCCATAATTAATGAACAGGGGATTTATTAATTGATTAATAAATTTTTTATGGTCAAGATAGTTATGCTCAAATTTTGTGTAGCACAAATGCTGAGGAAAATAAAATTACTGAAGAACTGACGCAGATTCCTTTAAAAGTTTAAAAAATTATTTTTATAATGTGATTAAGTGATTAATTCTAAATCAAAGCACATGCTATTTGTTTCATTTTTGTTAGATTATTTATTTTATAAGTTACACAGTAATTTATGTGTCCTTTTCAGTTTTTTTTCCTCTGAACATTTCCATTGATGAAGAATGTGGCATTGCATCGCAAGATGATCAAGGATTCCATAAGGATGCAATATTTCCCCACAAAAACAAGCCATTAGATGGTTTGGCTAAGATAAATTGTCCCTAGATATGAATGACTGTGTGAATTTGTGTGTGTGTGTGTGTGGTGTTCTTAGTCAGATTGTAACATTTTTTTGCCTTATGCCCAGTTTATATATGTGATTTCAAAGCAACAACGAATGTGGTCGCCAACTCATGTAAAAACGATTCCTCATTCTCAGAGAATCACTATTTCACAGTTTGAGTCGTGGATCATGCCCTAACTACCAGAGAAATAAACAAGCATTGCTGGGATGACCTGGTCATTCAGTACATGCAGTACATTGAGGTAGACAGCTGATTCATTTTATTGCCACATTGAATTGTTGAGCCTAGACTTGACCAACTGAAGCAACCCCAGATCATAGCACTGTGTCGTGAGGTTTTTAAAATGGACACTGTGCATGCTGCATGCGCTTCCCTTCTTACCTTGACTCCACATAACACATGACCTTTTTCCATTGCTCCAAAGCATAGTCTTTATCCACCCTAGTAAATTAAAGGCTTTCTATTCTGAATAGCCTCATTAACAAGTGTTTTTCATGGCCACACAGCTGTTTACTCCCAATTATGTGAGTTCTTGTCACACTGTGTGCTTACTTTCACCATTTTACATAGCTGTAATTTCAAATGTTGTTTTTTTTTAATGATGTAACTTCACCAAGTGTTTAACTGATCTAGGATTACAGTCATTTGTGATTTTAGAGCACTATCCTTCCAGGTTTTAATCATGTGCCGAATGGTCCCTCAATTCCTTTTTTTTATTTTATTAGACTCTTCTGAAACTGTGACATTTTTGGCCAGGCAGTGAATAATCTTTTGCAAAACACTGACCACATACAAGCTGTTTATCATCAGTCTTCAAGGGATTGCAGTTGTGCTACATTTTGCCTTCCATCCATCTTTTTTTCCCCAAAAAAACCTCTGTACAGTGGTCGTGAGCATTTCTGTGCCTTTTCATTAGGACTGGAGCTGAGGAGTTTCCATACCTGGAATAACAAACGGAAGCTAACACATATTTTCATTTTTATTCAAGAAGCAGTGTTGTTTAAAATAAATTGCAGATACATTTCTTGAAGAGACTTGACAGGTGATACAATTTCCCCTTTAAATTACTGGCTTGCGGAGATGTTGTGCTAGTATTGCAGTGGACACTTTGGAATGAAATCCAAACATGAACATTTATTCATTCATTTTTAGTAAACTATTTATTCTAGTGGGAATATACCGCGGATGGGATACCAGTTGAAAAGAAAACCAGAGAACCATTGTGGGAGGTGGAAAGAGACTGAATAACCCATGAAGTGTGGATGTGATATTGTGCAGGGGCAATACCATACAAGCATGCATGTGTATGTGCAGATATAAAAAAGGTGGAGGCAACACCAGGTCACAATTTTTTATTAACAACCCACAATGTCACTTTTGTGTTCCTGGTCCTTTTCACCTCCAACTCTGAGGTCATGGAAGACTCAATGCTTTGTGTTGGACTGACGGACTGTTTCCTGACATTTCCGAACAGTGCAACTCAAACAATAGCCATTCATTGCCACTTTGATGAGAGAACAACTGTGACCGTCCCTGGCAAATATGTCTCAGTAGTGTAAGTGGGTTAAAAAGCAGTATATTTCTTCTACATCTAATAAATATATATCATTCATTGCCAGATTTTCTATTCATCGATCACATCTTGATTGCATCATTTAAAATCTACTGTTGTGGTGTACAGAGGCATATATACAAAAATTGTGTCCAAATACTTATAAACCAGACTGTAAATGTGTAACGTAGTATGTCTCAAGTATACTGTAAGTAAAAATGTGGTAGGCCATTTTTAACAGAGACAAAAGTCTAATGATTGTTTGTTTATGGTCTTTAGCACATAGCTGCCCAAATTCCTTACTTCTCTGATGTAAATAAGATAAACAACAAATGACAATGACGTTACTGTGTGAAATTTCCATGGGTACAGAGAAACAGATATAGCTGCATGTGCTTTACCTGTACAGGAAGTATATCAGTGGTTGGGGGATTTCTCAGGGTCAAAAAGTCCATACACTTATGTTTTGTGTATCTGACACTCGCAACACTGGATTTATTAACTTTTTTTCGAGGGTACATTTTGAAGGTAAGTGAAGATACAGAATTTTATGGTACTGTACGTAAAAACTATATGTAAGTCACTGTGTCTACCATTCAATATTGTTTTCACTGTTTGTTGCAAAGACTACATACTCTAAATTTGGTTTTTACTCTAAAGTTTCATCATCATGCTTGCAAATAGGACTTTAATATTAAATTATTTTTATATGACCTACATTATCTCTAATGTATTATTAGACCTTAATAAAATTCTGTGGTTTTAGACAAGAATTGTACATAGTTTCCATACTAATTCTTCAGCTACAATTTCATGTTTAGTATCTGAAACAGTTTATTGATGGATTTTTTGCACTTAATAAAGAAAATAATCTATTTCAAATTCAAAACCAGAACTATAACAAAAAAGACATAAAAAAAGACTACCAAAAGGTTGATTACATAACTTATGGAAAACTATACTCAGCAAAAAAAGAAACGTCCCTTTTTCAGGACTGTGTATTTCAACAATAATGTTGTAAAAATCCAAAT
>JAQMYJ010000008.1:10145223-10174307 GCA_030014305.1 Clarias laeviceps
AAGTGACCCCAAACTTTTGAACAGTAGTGTGTATATATATATATATATATATATAAAATACTGTTTATGTGTATATGTAATATTGAGTATATTATGAGTATACTCCCTGTGCTTGGTGGGTTTCCTCCCACAGTCCGAAGACATGCAGATTAGGCTAACTGGCGTACCCAAATTGCCCGTAGTGTGTGAATGTTGACCAGAGGTCCTATTATGGGAATGGGAATAAATACAATGGTCACCATTGGCCTCCACGGTCCCTAGTTGGATTACAGAGGTATACTGTATCTACATATCACATCTATATTTCTAAAAGGTATTACAAATTAGGAAGAAATAAAAAGAACATGAAATGCAACCTAATTAGTAAATATGTACAATTTGGAGGTACAATAGATATAATTTGTAAAATGTGAATTACATAAGGGCAGTTATTGTCAGAGGGTCAAAATTAGACAAAAAGACACTGAACATTTTCTGTTTGTTGTGTATGTGAATTCAGCTGAAATATCCCACCTCACATGTAGTATCATTAAAATTAGTAAAAATATATATATTTTTTCACACCAGAACAGAATATTTCAAAAATATTGTCTGTGCCCTGCGAAGTGCTTCACGGTCTGTGCATTATTCTCCATCCTAATCCCCCTTGACTTTCCCTGAGCCCCTCACACTCTTTCCCAGTGTATCGCGAGAGACTGAGTGGGACAGGAGGCAGAGAAATAATCATATGCTTATAACACACCAAGAGAGAAATATACACGTGTTATAGCTGATTATATGATTTATGACTAGAACGCTAACTATTTATTGATGCATAACGTTAGACGTGGTGGCTAATCAATGTGGAATGAAGACTAATACTGGACGCAACAACACTGGCTTCTTGTCTAAACAACTAGCTAGCTATGTAGCCGCTGAGCTAGTTAGCTAGCTAGCTACATCTGCAACAACCATTTACGTAGGTTAGTTAGCTAGCTAGCTAGCTAAAGCTACTCCAGAAAGCCCCTGCTTAAAATAAAAATCCGGGTCCTGTTTAACTTTTTACCCTCCCGAACAATAAGGTAGGACTTATTCCATGACTATAAATAAAGTAAATATGGCTAGCTAGCTAACCAGCTATCTAGCTAGCAAAGTGCCATAAAGTTCCAGGCTAGCTTATTCAGCCTTAGCTCGTTATTTAGCTAGCCTGGGAGCTATAATGCTTTCAGTTCACTTGTGTGTTTTTGTTATTGTAACGTTAGCTAGAGCTTCGTCTATGACAGCTGTTTATTGTTATGGCAGCGAGGCCTGTGAGTGTGTGAGGTTAATTGTTGTTTTCCACCATGTCTAGCTTACACAAGCAAAGCGCCGGTCTCCAGTTACACCCTGACCCGAAAATGGTGAGTCTGCCCCTGGGTTTTGTTTTTAATATCATCATGTTTTAGTAGCAACTAGTTGCGTGAAATTAATGCTATCACTGTTTCATAAAACATGTTCTTGTCTAATTGATAAAGAACAAGAAAGAAATAGTAAGTAACGTGTGTTTGAGTGTCAGTCATAACTCGGAGCTGTGCACCTTTCATAACAACCAGCTTGTGAGTAATTACATGCGTTGTAGCAATCAAGTTACATCACTAATAGCAGCTAACGCTAGATAAGCTATTACTACTGAGTTCCAGATTTCTAGTTGTTAGTTTTGTCATCATCATCATAATCTCCAAACCACTACTACTGAAATGAAAGCGTACAGAATAAATCACTGAATACTTATTAAATCATGTGACGATTCTCAGTCATCCAGGTCTGATTATCTTGAAGTTGAGTCATTTCAACTTGATTTCTTTCTTGTTAGTTAGAAGGTTAGGTAGTAGTGGTTGATAGACCATCAAACCAAGAAGCCCAATCACGATCCCAGAAAGAACTCCAGTTGACTCAAATTCCAGATTATTAAATCATGATTGATCATTGGAGGTTGTGGATGGGTGGCGTAGATTGGCTTAGAGTAGATTCAACTTTGTTGTCATTGTGAAAAGTACATGCACAATCAAATGCAGTTTGCATCTAACCAGAAGTGCAAATGTGGTTATGGGTCCATACGTACAGGGGCGAGAGAGTACAGAATATGCAGTAGGTAATATAGATAGATAGATTTATTGACCCCGAAGGAAATTCCAGACATCCAGTAGCAAGGATATTAACACAACAAACATATAGTTACAATTGCAAACCATCAATCATGTAAGAAAGGAATATACTATGCAATGACTAAGAGTAAAACTGAACTTAATGCATAAAATATATATAAATATATGTAAAGAATAAGATGAATGTGCAAATATAAGCAACAAGGATAAATATTCCATGAATAGAATAGTGCACATTCTAGTGCAAAAAGTGAGTCGTGCAAGACTTGGGTAATGAGAGTCAATGCAGAGTATGTAAATGATGAGTAGAGTAAATATTATTGTGTGTAACTGTGCACAGGGAGTTTGTTGTGAAGGAGAGCTACATGTATAACCAAGGATGAGTGGTTGAGGGGCCATCACAACCAAGAATCCCAATCACTGTAAAGAGGTGTAGAAACAGTTTATGGATCTGAGAACACGGGATTTCCTCAGTCTGTCAGTAGAGTAGCTCTGAGATAGACATCTGCCACTGAACATCTTCTTCTTGGCAAACGTTCCCTACAAAGGTGACTGGTGTTGGACAGTATTTTGTTGAAGGTCCTCCTTTCCAGCAACAGCTCCAGCGAGTCAAACTTAACACCAACCACAAACCCATTTCTCCTAACTACCGTGTTCAGTCGTGTGGTGTCTCTGCTTTTGAGGTTCCTTCCCAAACACACTGCAGCATAGAAGAGAATACTGGCCACCTCTGATTAGTAGAACATTTGTAGGAGCTTTTTGCAGATGCTAAAAGAGCCTTGTTTCCTCAGGAAGAACATCATACTCTGACTTTTTTTGTAAAAGATGTTCTGTGTTTGCTGATCAGTCCAGTTTGTCACCCAGCAGTAGCCCATGATATTTATATCATCCCAAGATAATTATACGTCTATATGATATATTTGTAGGTGTACAGTATATGGTAAAAAAAAAAAGACGTATAACTGTGCAAACATTGTGCAGTGGATAAGACATGACTAGATAACATGCTCAACACAATATACATATGTACATATTTGAATGTCTGTATGATGCAGTATATACAGAACAATTCATGTACATGCAGCCAAAAGAGCAACACCAAGAACCACCTTTATGTTAACCCTCACCCATATCCCATTAACCACAAACCTCTCTGAACACCTTTGGGATAAACTGGAAGTACAACACTGATGCCTGATGCCATAACGCTCTTGTGGCCAAATGAGCAGAAATCCAGAACAACCACACTCCAGAATCTAATAGAAAACCTTCCCATAAGAATGAAGAAGCAAAGAGGGAATCTACGGTAGAATGGGATTCTATATGCATACATAAATGAGTTTTGTGGCCAGCTGTCCACACATTGTAGTCTATATTAGTTATATTAAATGCAGTATCAAATTGTGCATGACCTTTCCCCATATGTGTGTGACAGTTAATTTCTTTTATGTTGTCTCTGTATCTTGTTGTCTCATACACACTTTAAGTTAGTTCTAGGGGCTTGTTATTGTCGCACAAGAATCTCTGTGTTTTATATGGTCTGTATACAGAATACACATGACAATAAACCTGACTGTTAATTTAACAAAATCTAATAAATATTGCAGGACATTTGCCACCCTTAAGGATGACTAGAAAAACTGACCCCTGTAAAGAGGTGTGCATTTATGCCATTGACACAATTAAACCATTTTTTAGTTGATGTTGTATTTCTTTAATTGCAGGCCACAGATCGACTCATCTGGCTTCTTGGAGAACCCTGAAGAGAAAAAAAAGACCATATTAGCTCTGATCCTCACACAACACTAACTGCTCCATAATCCTGTATTCTACAGTCAGTCATTATGCAGATTCATATTTATGTATTTAAGGTAGCACTCACTACTATATACGGAGTGCACAACTCTTTCTAAAACAACTTGGTTGCTTCTTAAATGGGGGGGGACTGTCAGCACTCCTTTTTTGGTCCATTACTTTTCCTAGTTCTAAGTAAATATTTACCCCATGAACAGAGCGTGCCTTCTCCTGACCCCATCAGTTTGTGACAATCCTAGATCAGAAGGCTTTAGTAATTAGTCTGCAAATCACAAGAAATTAATTGCTCATTAAGTCAATTATGAACGGCTCCTTATTAACCCCGCCCAGCCCACGGGCTGCAGCAAACACATCCCCTCTTCCTCCATCCCCGTCTCCCTCGCCTTCTCCTCCATCTCCCTCATTGCTGCCCCTTTCTGTGCGTCCCCCACCTTTACCCCCTCCGACTTCTGGCCAGCCACTGTCTTCTCTGTCTGACACACCAACTCCCTCACCTTCTCCCTGCCTTAGCTGGACCGAGTTCTGTGAGCTTCATGCCCGGGTAGCGGCTGGTGATTTTGCCCGTCATGTCAGGGCTTTTCTCCAGGAGAATCCACATTATTCCTCTGATTCTGCTGCTGCTTTCTGCCGCCGCTTCACTGACCGATTTGTTCGGCATTTTGAGAGCGAACTTGAGGTAAGCGGTGCAGTGAGGGAGGGTACTGGGATTTGGGTCACTCAGTCTGATGGCACATCATTGGAGGAAGAACCTACATCTCCACCACTTTTGCCACCTGATGCTGCTGCAACTTGCCTGCCCACACACGTCAGGGCTCCGCCCAAGCCACTTTCAGCTCGGCAAGGATTGGACACTCGAGGTTCAGATAGATTTCAGAATCCCACTGTTTTCCAGGACTCGTATGCTCATGCGCAAATTCTGCCACCTTCTTCTTCTTCGTCTTGTTCATCTTCAATGGGTGGAAACAATGGTCGAAGGGAAGATAGGGCATTGACGGTTAAAAAGTATCCTGGCCACTTGCCTGGTAATGGAGACCTAGAAGAAGAGGATGACAGCTGGGTGGGACTAGTGACAGGAGAGGAGGCGGAGTCGGATGAGCTAGTAGGAAAGGACTGTGAGGCAGAGGGTAGTACTCTCGCAGATAGACCTGACGGCAGCCTGACACCACTGAGCCCAGCTTCTGGGGAACCGCTGAACTCCGGGTCAAAGGGCAGTATCCCTGGTACAGGTGGTCACTCCAAAAACAAGCTAAAGAAACGCTTCTCCCTCCGCAATGTGGGCCGCAGTGTGCGCGGCAGCGTACGGGGTATCCTGCACTGGCGGAGCTCCTCAAGTGACTCGCCTCAAGGTTGTGGATCAGCTAACGCCACACCACTGCCCTCCAGCTACAGCTACACTATGGGCCTGCAGGATGCCAAGAGAAGTGCTCAAGGTGCCCCAGGTTCACTCCCTGTGTCACTTTCTCTCCCCCTCTCACTCCCTCACTCATCTTCCTCCTCCCTGCCACCATCATCCTCCAGCAGTGCCACCTCTCTTTCCCTCTCTGAAGCTCGTGATCGAAGAAGAAGTAATGGAGAAGGCGAGAAGGAGAAGTGGACACACAGACTGGAGAAGCTGCGACTGTCCCGCTCTCCTCCACCAACCCTACAAGCACCAGTAGGACCCACATCAGCCTTGTTGCCCTCTGCCCTACCATCTAGGAAGACAAGTAGACTTGTACGAGAGGGTGGAGTGAATGTCTGCTCTTCTGCAGATGAATTTACTGGCTCTCATGGCTTTCCGGGTGTCTCTTTCGGGTTGCTTCACCATGGCATGGACAATAACAATGCCCTCTCTGGCTCCAGTGTGGAGCAGGCAAGTGGAATTCCACCTCCAGCCACAGCTGGGGCAATAGCCGGACGGAGCACTCGCTGGCACAAGTGTCGACTTGTTTTGAAGGAGCGAGACAAGGAGGGAGGCGAGAGAGGAGAAGAGTACTTCCTGGAGTTTTATATCCCTCCCAAGGTAAATGTAAAATTTTAAGAATTCCTACAAATTGTCTGTAAGGAGAGAATGATATGGGTCACTTTTATGCATTGTGTTCTATTTCAAGTAATACTATGATTCTCTGTTAAAATGACATTTGTTTGGTGGTGCCGTGAATTACCACAGGATATGGAAATCAGAAAAAAGCTATTTTCTTATTTCTCCTTCTCAGGCCTCTAAGCCCAGAGTGACTATCCCATGCTGCTTCATTTTAGACATCAGGAGCACCACAGCTCTTGAAGTGCCAGACAAAGAAAACACTTTTCTTCTGCAGGTTTGTCTTTACACGTCCCTCAATTTCACTCTCACATCAGGGTGCCTTTCTACAGATGTTCATCTATGAAGCTTTTAATGGAAAGTTTCTTTTACCCGCTCTTTACTTTTGTTTTAATTAATACTAGATGTGCCCGCAACTTAGTTTGCGTGGAATTTAATTGCACGCTCATGAGAGCATATTAAAAAATGTACAGTGTCATCTGTTGACTTTTGAGACAAAATGATTTTTTTCAAGGTTGATTTTTTAATTTATTTTTTTTACTTTCTTTTTTTAAATAATACAAGGGTGTTTTCCATTTAAATTTCAAATTAGCATGGGTTCTCTATATATTATTATAAATATATTATATATATTATTTTATATAATTTTTTATATTACTTATCTGACATCCCCCCCCACCCAAATTATTTAAAAAAAATGTTTTTAATGTACAGATGCGCCATCTTTACAGTTTTAATTTATGTATAGATATGGCCTCCTGTCCATCTCTTGTTCGTTTGTCCCACTGACTTTGTGTGTGCCGTTTTCTCAGTTGGAAGGACAGGTTCAGTATGTCATCGAGACCAGGGATGCTGTTCAGATGAGAGCTTGGCTGAGTGACATTAGAAACAGCATCTGTCTGAGGTAACATACGTTTGTTTTTGTTGTTGATATTGCTGATATATTGCATAAAAGAATAGCAAGTTAAGAATAGAGAGTTAAGTGTGTGTCAGCAAAAAAAATCTAATTTTGGCATAAATCACGTCATCATATTTATCATATCAGAACAGCTGACTTCAGATTACTGACCGTTAAAATCTCTTGCATGGCATTAATAGTTTAATATTTATTGTATTTTTGTATACAACAACTTAATGTTGTTTTTCCTCATATGTTCTCTGTCCTGGTCCAAATCTGGAGGAAAGCTTTTTTTTTTTTTTTTACCTCCTTATATTACTTTTGAGCACATATTTAGCAATGTAATGAGCTGAGTAAGTTTTAATTCAGTATAAGATATTACAGTATGCGTATACAGTATACAAGTACTTTAATAAAGCTGATATTATCTGATGATTATTGGGCTTGAATAAACACATTTTTTGGTTGTTGTTTTTAGTGAGCAAGAGGATATCGAGGGAGTGTGTGGTGGCGCACAGACGGACCTCAGTAGCACACCGGAATTTAGCGACCGTCTGTCTCAAGGTCAGTGTTTTGTCAGTAACTACTTAGTGTGAAGAAGGGAGCTGAAATGATAGGAGTGGTTGGGATTAGTAATGGTTGGGACTAGCTTTTCTTATAGTTTTGTAAATTTCAGTGGTAGTAATTTATTACTCTTATTGAATATATTTTTAAAGGCATGTGCATGACTTCAGAATTGCGTGTGTTCAAGTTCAAATAAGAGGACAAATACTTTATCTTAAGTTTTGTCAATTTACTGTAAGTGTATAACTGAAGTAAATCATCAGAGATCTTCAGTTCGACTCCTGGAGGGTCAGTGTCCAACAGTTTGGTAATTCTTCAGCTCAAACGCAGACGATTCAACTAATCTGTTAATTACTAGGTCCAGCGCGCCGTGTTAAGGTGAATTACAAACTGCGATGGACCCCTGCTATTAAATATTATGTGTGTTTGTAATTTCCAGTGTGTTATGGTGGGGTGGGTGGTTCTCCACTGCTGGAGCCTCTTCCACCTGAGTTGCCACCCCGCGCTCCTCTAGATGAGCCCGATGGTCGACTGCTTGGCGGAGGCGGAGCTAGTCTTGGCATGCCATTCCCGGAGACACCTGATGCCACAGGTACCCCTTACAGATATTACAAGTAAATAGCTAACACCCAGTTGGTCAAACAGGAATCCACTGTGAAGTGTGTAACCTTAAATCCATGCAGTCTATGCCATACTGTTTTATTCATTTTATTTAAACTTTTTTGTGTCACAGAGGTCTTCAGTTATCTTTTGCTTTTTCTCAGGGTCCTTCTTGTTCTCGGAGGTCTCAGTAGCAGAGCCAGTGGAGCACCCATTAAGTGAATGCCAGTGGTTCCATGGGACATTGTCACGGCTAAAGGCAGCCCAGCTGGTGCTGGCAGGCGGCATGGCAAGTCATGGCGTCTTCCTTGTGCGCCAGAGTGAGACGCGGCGTGGGGAGTATGTCCTCACCTTCAACTTCCAGGGCAAAGCGAAGGTGAGTTATTGGTTTTTTTTTTCCATTTCTCTATCTCTTATCTCGCATATTTGTTTATCTTTCTCATTTCATTGTGATGTTAATATCCTCTTTTCTCCTCTGTACAGCACCTGCGCCTTTCTCTAAACGAAGATGGCCAGTGTCGTGTGCAGCATCTCTGGTTCCAGTCTATCTTTGACATGCTGGAGCACTTCCGGGTGCATCCTATCCCCTTGGAGTCTGGGGGCGCCTCAGACGTCACCCTCATCAGCTTTGTGGGTGCCACTGCTGCCCGGCAACCAGGTATAGATACCGAGGGCCAAAGCTCAAAGCTGGAGGAGTGGAAAAGGGCTTGAGTGTGATAGCAGACTGGAGTAGCATTTTATTTATTTTTTGTTTTGTTTTGTTTTTATCGGATTTTGAAAAACATTCAGTGTATCCAAATATTTTAGAATGCATTTTTCATTGTGTGCATAAGTCTTTATAATCATGAAATGCACTGCTGCATGAGCTTTGTGACATTGAAGTAGGGCTAAATTGGGGTTTTATCCACATATCTAGTCGCCTCCCATTGCTAACATGGCATGTATGAGTGAACTTTACAGTTTGCTGGCTGTGCATGACTTTGCTTCTGAAAGTTTTCTGATTTACGTATTTGTATTCGCTCGGTGTGCATGGCCTGATGTGTTGACTTTTCCCTTTCCCGCAGCCCCGCCCTCCCACCAGTCTGAATCTCATTAACACTTTCATCCGCTAACCATCTATCTAATAATGCACTCCTATAACTTTTCAACCTTTTTGCTACATTGTTTTCTTTCAGTGTCTTTCACAATCTTTCTCTCCATCATTTCCTCTTTCTGTACCACCTACCTAATTTGTGCCACCTACTGGCCATACCTCATTAAACTTCCACCATAATTATACAAGAGCCCAACTGTTTAGCTGACTTTAGCTGGTTTTTTTTACAAATCAGGTCATGACTATTTAAAGCACATTTAAAAACAGTAAAAGTTACATAAAGTGCTGTATAACATAAAAACAAAAAGAAATAAAACCCAATATTATGTAAAAGAACAAAATGCATGGTGAACAAAAACAATAATGATAATGATTATAATAATTCTCCATATGTCTATGTAAGTTTCTTCTGGATATTGCAGTTCTCTCCCACTGTCTTAAAATATTGTGTACGTTATACTACCCCTTGTAGTGTGCATAGTGTCCTCTATGAAGTACTGGTGTCTCATACAGGTTGTATTCCCACATGATCCCAGAAAACAGAGAGCTTATTCGTATAAATGCAGTTACAGAGCACAAGTGATGAATGTATGATAAAATGAATAGTCAAAGAATTAAGCACAGCAAAAATTTTACTAACAGGTTTTCCTTAGTTTATAGAAAACTGTAAACTAAAGATAAACACAAACCGCAATACTACTTATAATGCTCATTTCAGATAAGAAAATAACATTACCTTTTAGTGCCAACCAGATAAACAAAAGTACAATTAAAAGTACATTGATTAGTGCCTTTAATCACCTGTAGAAGGTCTGGTGGTCAAAATAGTGTCACGCTCATGAAAGAACCCTTATGCATTCCATGATTCCTATCCATGTTTTTACAAACATGTAACCTAGTTTTCACCTCTACAGTCTCATCTATCTTTCCTGCGATACATATTCGTTCATCATCCATCTTTCTTTGTACGTGCACATCTACCTTTTGCCTCGACCCCTGTTTCACACCTATGGCTAACCCTCCCTCCTGCTAGTGCGTACCAAAGCTCTGATTGGCTGTCTTTGTTGTTGTTTGTCGTTGGGTCATCTTCGCAGGCCGGGACAGGGCAGGCAGCCGGCCCACAGTCTGTGATGTCATCACCACGCGCCACCCTGACTCTCCATCAACCCCCATCTCTGACTGTGTGTAAGTGAGACCAGATTTAATAGACAGAGAGCAAGAAAGAGAGAATGTAGAGAAAAAAAAAAAAAGTATGACATGAGAGATTTTTCTTTAAGGGGTAGACTCATAGCGTAATTACCAGAGAGATTTAATCTCAGGCTACTGGAAGTCTGACAGACTTTAAATAAATATGTGGCCAATGGAGATAATAATTTAGTCAACTACTCAAGTAAAATTGTATTCAGCTTAGAGAAGACTGAACATGACACCTGAAAACCTGTAGCATATGTAAGGTGAAGGAGATAGAGATGGGAGGGAGTGGAGCAGCAGGTCGTCATCCGTTCACCTCAGATGCACATTGTGTCTGCCTAACTTTCCATCCACGGCTGGATTGCAGTTGCATTAGCTCCATCGTAGTCCATTTGTCGTCACATGGAACATCGCTCACTATAGTTTGTGATTATTACAACAGCAGTTCAGTTTTCCATTTAGTAATTGATCTTACATCACACATTTGACAGACAACAAGCTCTTTCTCCACAATCACCTTAATTCCTTCTCTTTTCTTGTGTAGAATGAGATATGTTTTGATAGTTTTATAATGTAGGATGCAGTTATCTCTATTTGCATACACACTGTGGAGACAGGGTATAGGAAGTCTGTGTACTGTGTGTTGACTGATTCCATTCCTGGGACATGAATGTGTTCCTTCCTGGATCTCTTACGTACTTTGCCACTTCTTCTTCTTTTTTTTTCCATCCTCTTTTTCTCTCACTTTCCCTTTTTCCCCCTTTCCACCTCTTCCTCTTTTTTTCTTTCCCTTTTTTTCTCACTCTGTGCAACTTGCCACTTGCATATACCCAATTTTTTACCCTTTCAACTTTCTATCCCGTTTTGCCTACTTCTTTTCTATCCCTCTCTGTCGTTCTCTCTTCGCCTCTCTGTCCTCATTTCAGACTTGACCAGCAGACCCCGTAGCCCCCCTCAGCCCCCGCCTCCCCCCCTCCCGCCGGGGCGTCCTCCACCACCCACACCACCACAGGAGCGTGTAACTGACATGGAGGCTGTAGGGGGAGGAGTAGCAGTCAGCGGGCCAGAGGAATGTGAGGAGCGCGAAAGGGACGCACCTCTAAGACAGCTGGAAGGAGCAGAGGCCGAGGAGAGAGAGGGAGGCCGGGCCCGAGCCATTGACAACCAGTACTCCTTCTTCTGAGGAGCGGAAGAGGAAAGCCAGTCACAATCAGTATTTTTAACTTCATAGGAAGAACATAAGGGGTTGGGGGAGCATTCCTAACGCTATTAAAAAATAATTAAAAAAAGCTTTTAAACAGTGAGAGAGATATGGAGGAAGATGCACGCACACACACGCGCACACACACACACGCACACATATACACGCACACCCACTGTTCACTGAAAATACAACATAGAAACACTAAATACCAGTACGATAAATGGAGATTGGCTGAGGAAACTTTTGTTAATGTTACACTACATTTTATTTTTCATTGTATATTTCAGTATTAAAGGTGTCTTTCGTTGTTCAGTTGCATAGGATGGTACGGTACATCAGCTTCGTGCAATCACACTGGATGGTACTCAACCACCAAGTGGTGCTATCATTTTACACATAGATCTTTCTCAATTCTTATTCAGCAGTACTCTACTGTCACTGTCATTAAATTAGCTGCCACCGATGAGCCTGGATTGTTGCAGATTATTTTTGTGCTAGACAGGACTTTACACAGGACTGCTGCTTGCCAAAATAACTTAAACTCATCCGTGAGCCAGACCAGATATAAAACATCTCCATGTACATCATTACCTCAGTGCCCTCAGGCTGTATGGGTACGACTGCTGATCTGAGACCTTGGAATCCTTAGAAATCGTCAATTTAAACTGGCTGATCCCAGATCAGCAGTCTTCCAGTGGGATGCTGGAGGTTTATGATCCCTGATGTCTCGATCACTGCATTGCTGAAGGGTGCACATGGTCGGGAGATTATTTTGCAACCAAATCGGATGTTTTACATTTGCAACATGCTGATATTCTAACCAGTCACTCACTCTGATCGATGCGTTCGAGGCGCTTTATCGGATCTTGTTTTTGCTCAATTAATTTGGTCATTATCAAAGTTGAGTGGGAGGTGAGATGATGATGCATGGTGAAAATGATTTAATGACTGCTGGTTGAAGTCAAAGGACACATGTGAAAAGTGATTTGGTTTGAAAATCCTGAACCTGTCTCTTACATCAGGAGACAATCTCTCTCGTTCTATCACAATATTTCTCATTGTTTGTCTATATCCAGTACCTGTATTAGATTCATCTAAGCAATCTGTTTTTATGGCATCCATCTCTCTTTTTATTCTCAGCATTTTCACAAGAGTACACACATACACATACATCTCCACACCGTTTTTCAGTGGATGAGTCCAGAGGAGGAGAATGTTGTTAATTTACATGAGAATTTGTTTCTTACTGAATATGATGATGAGGAAGACCATGATAATTGATAGTAATAATTGTCTAAATAATAGTATTAATTTTATTTTTGTTGTATGTCTTTTACTCTATGTATGCATAATATTGTTCTCCAGACTGAGTTTCACATTTTTGTGCCATTTTTTTTGTATAGTTTGTGATCCCTCTCAGCCTGTCCTTCACTAGTTTCTCCTTTTCCTTGCTACAACTTCCTCATATTTCAAGGATTATTTTTCTTAATGGCACTTGACTCCCTGTGCCTTCCCATGTCGTTTAGGCATTGTCTTTCATTCTGTGCCACACAATTTTGGATTTGTCTCCTAGCCCTTTCCACTTTTCTCCTTTACCCATAGCACCCATATGACTTTATCAGAATCTTTTTTTTTTTTTTTGTAATGAGCCTTTTTGTTTTTATATATCTATGTATTGCCCTTTCCTTGACTTCTGAACTTCTATTTGTGCCTTCTCTCTCTCTCTCTCTCTCTCTCTCTCTTTCTCTCTCTGTGCTGGGACCGTGTGTTGAGGTGGACTGTGTTGTCCACTCTGTGTAATTAGTTTCAGGTACTACATTAAATTTAATAATAATAATAATAATAATAATAATACATGACAATGGTGATATAAATATACTGAAACATGTTTTGGAGTCTTGTGTCTGTGTGTAACTTCAATGAAATTCATATGAAGAGGGTCTAAACTGTAAGGTTTCAAGTTTTTTTTTTTTCTTAAACATAAAAAGCCATTAGGATATCGTAAGGATTATTTGACTAGTTGGTTCTATGTTTACAAGAAGACTATTTGACAGTGTGACATTTCATAGTGCGATCACAGGTCTTGCAATATATATTAATTTGTTCTCTGTTCCTGTATACATGATTTAAGCCATCAGCTCATAAACTGTCCTTGGTTTTTTCATCAGATCTGGTAAGACTTTTCTGGTATGGCTTTTTTTATATAGGTTGACAACATAACTGCCCAACATGTGTAGTCTAAAGAGGTTAAATAATGTAGTCTGTTTCTTTCCTTTACATGTGTTAAATGAATGCCAGATCATTATCGTTTTCTGAAGCAGGCTGAATGAAGTCAGTAGTTTTCAAAGTGAGGTTATTAAAATTAGTGTTTTTTCCCCCCTAATTTACACCTCAAAGTTATTATTGAATTCTTGTAGTCCTTAGACATTTTGAATTGTCCTTTGATTTGAATAGCTTAAATCCAAACCTCAATAGCTCAAAATCATATACATAATTATACAATAATAAAGCAACACTTAATACCAACTTGGACTTCATATGTTCACTCTCTCACCCTCATCTACTCATTTTTACTCATACTAGATGTGCCACACTCATAAGCGTGTATTAAAAAAAAATAAATCTGCATTTGTTGAATTTGGGAATTAACTAAAATTTTTACGTGTGAATGAAGTTGTAAAATTGCATTTATTAAGTAGATATTAATTGCAGACTCATAAGCACATATTTAAAAATGTACAGCACCATCTGTTAAATTTTGGAATTAACTAATGTTTTTTTTTTTTTTATGATATAAGGGCGTTTTCCATTTAAATTTCAAAGTAGCATAACATTTCTTCCCATGGGCCGATTATGATGAAATAAAGCCCATATGTTACTTCAAGCTCGGCCAAAAACCTCATTAAAATTTGTTCAGTGTTTTTTACATGATGTGTACACAAACAAATAGATAAACATACAGAAAAACATTCTAAAAACCATATTGATGTGTTATATTACTCATCTTGCGTCCTCCAAAATATGTTTAAGCAAATATCTTCAATGTACAGACACCAACTTTACAGTTTTATTATATTTATTTTTTTTATTATCTAAGTTACAAGCTTAGATAAAATGCAAGAGCATCAAGAAGGGGATCTGGCATAAAACCTTGGCCAAAGTTGTGCGCGGATCAAATGGTCTGCTGTGACCTCGTGGTGGGAGCAGCTGAAAGACGAACAACATGAAAATGAGAACTCTTTCTTTATTGTTATGACTAGATGCAGCACTGCCACCTTACAAATTCAGGGTTGAGGGTTTGTATCTTGCCAAAGACATGCACTGTACACTGGATTTTCCTATAATGTGTAAGTTTGTGCTTGTGTCTGGTAATAGGCTGGCACCCCATCGAGAGTGTACCCTGCATTTTGCTCCGAGTTCCTTGAGAAAGAGTTAGAGCCCTCATTACCCTAAACATGACACACAGTTTAGATAATGGACTGACATGACTAGTTTAAAGCCTTGTCTCTCAGATCTTCTTCTTCTTCTTTGTCTTTCGGCTGCCTCCATCTAACCCTATCCTCTGCATCCTCTTCTCTCACACCAACTAACTTCATGTCCTCTCTCACTGCATCCATAAATCAACACCCCAGATGGGACTTGAACCCATCTCAGATCTTATTAATAACACTTAGTTTTTCAATGCTTCTGAGAGGGCAGTTTGTTGTCAAGTTACGATACTGATTAGACTGTGTGTTTCACAAATGCTGGAAGAACCCTTGCAAAGTAAATAAACTGTGTTAAAAGGATGAACACTGACGAGATAAGGCCAGGATCTGGTTGAACTGCTAATCAATAACACCAGACCGGTCACCGTTGTGCTGCATTTGAGCACTTCTCAATGCCATTCTACTCTTTTAACCAGCATGGGGGTTACCACTCACTCTTCCTATACCACTTTATTATGTATACAGGGTCAAAGGGGGCCTGGAGCCTATCCCAGAACACTCAGGACATGAGGTGGGGTACACCCTGGATAGGGTGCCAATCCATCGGAGGGCACACAAACACACATGGGGCAATTTGGGAAAATCAATTAGGCTAATCTGCTTGTCCTTCAGCATGTGGGAGGAAAGTGGAGCACGTGGAAGAAACCCATCAAGCACAGGGAGAACATGCATACTGCACGTACACAGACCCCGAGGCGGGTATCCAATCCGGACCCTGGAGGTGCAAGGAGACATTAGTAACCACGAAAGGTTACCAAAATCTATCTAAAATGTCACTTTTAAACAAATAACCTTGCATAAATTTACTCTCTGACTTCAGGGACGTTCAAACGCACGACACACGTATGGCTCATGTCCATGAGCTGCCTGTAGCGCGCACGTAGTGCGTTATTGCGTCATTAATCCAGGTTGGACCAATCAAAAGAGACTTACTGAAAGCGGGTTGCCATTATGTTTAAGGCAAATCTTAAGACGTGGTACCGGCTTTTTTAAACAAAATTAAGAAATACTGTTTGAAACTTTTCTTAACCGTGCTCATGACATGTTTTCAGAATAAAGACAGAAGAAGATTCTGGGCACTTGGAAAGGAAGCTATCGAAGGTGCAGGGTATTTCTGACGCGTATTCCGAGGTTTAGCTAGCTAGCTAGCTAGCTATCTATCAAGGTTGCTAGCATACGCCAGAGAACACTGAGACGCGCCACAACGTTAGCTGTGCAGCCTAGTTAGCGGATAGCGATGTCTTTCCGCCGCCAGAATGTGAGTATTTATGCCTGGAACAGTCTTTTATGTACACAAACAAAATGTAGACAAATCGATTCAGTTACCAAACTAGCTAGGTTAGCTTATTAGCTAGCTAGCGCGTTGTAGCTAGATTCCAGTTGCCGGTCAACCAGCATGGACATCGTAAAAATTAAATATCACGTGTAGACAATCATTATGCGAAAAATACAATTATAATATTTGTCTTTCAGCAACAGTCTGGACCAAGTGGCCGCAAAACGTCTAACGGACCTTCTGGATCGGCCGGTATGTCACCGACAGTTCCTGGGAGTAGCACTACCAGACCAGCCCCTGGAAGGTAATCTGAACCCGGTTTACTCATCAGAGAAAATCCGAGGATTGGTATTTCATCATGAGGCCTACCGGTCAAAGGGGGTGTGTACATTACGACTATATGACGTACTGTTCAGAAGAGACCAATTGGACAATATGTTATTGAATTAGCAGAGCTATTGACCAATTGAAGATGAGCAGCTCTGATTGACATTCAGTCTGACTAATAATTTACCGCCGATTGTAAACCATAAACGCCCCCTTTACAGGAAGTCCCAACCAATCGAATGAGGAAGCTGGCTGATTGACGCTGTAATTGACCAATGGTTGTTGTCAGGGCGGAGCCCTACGAGATCTCGGCAGGGTTTTGTTGTTGTTTTTTTGAATCCATATGATCCAAACGGGTGTTTTTCTTTCTCGAGTCAAGCAATTTAAGACCGGAGATCTGGAATGTACGTTACAAAAAAGTATAAATAAATGTATTTAAATGTCATGCCCAGAGTGGCTGTTGATAATCCGACATTTTTAGATTACAGCGTTCTGTCTGATCTTTGTTACGGTGTTATTTGCGCATCGTGGCTAAATCTAGCCTGTTAGTTGACGCATTGGGTTTGTTAACGTTAACCGGATCAGTATTAAACTGACATGGCGCTGTTTAAATATTGTTAAAAAGTCGAAATAATCGCGTGAATGTTATTCAGTTGTAAATCTTGCTTCTTAGCTCTCGCTCATGTTTTGCTAACGTTACTTACTATTATTACACAATGCCATTGTGGCCATGTTTTAGAGCTGAAGGTCCGAGTGAGGGTACTGATTTTAATCCATATGTGAAGTAGACTAATAACACAACACTAATGATTAAAACGTCGGTTTTGCTTAATAATCTATTTTGATGCGTCTATTATGTTACCTTGATGAGATGTAAACACAATATATAACACATATGTAGGATTATTGCACTGTTCAGTACTGTTATGACATTTCAAAAAAGACCAGATCACAATTTTGTCCTGACCATTTGTTTTTATTATTATTTTTCAGGAACAGAAACTCTGTGAAGCCTCCCTCACAGTCTCCTCCTGTATGTAAACTCGATTAAAAAATTCTCATTTCTTATTATAGTTGTGCATTCTTGTCCAGCATATTGCTTGTACCTGCGCTGTTGCCTCTTTCACACTCAAACCCATAATATAAATGGAATATCTCTCTAGGCAGTGTCACAGCTTTTCACTACTGCAGAACCTCAGCATACAAATGTAATTAATTCTGGAGGCGAGTTCTTAAGACGAAATTTCGTATTGCGATCCAAATTTTCCTATAAGAAATCATTTAAATGCAGAAAATCTGTTCCAGCCACACACAAATATTAATAATATTAAAAAAAAAAGCATGATAAATCACTTAGCTTTTGAACGCATGCCTTAGGCAACATTGGAATTGTGGGTTGACGCTTTTGAAATAGCTTTCGCTGACTGAAAACATATTCATAAAAAATTGCTTCCCTTGGCATTCCACTGACAGCAACAGCAGACATTCGGTTCATTCATTCGTATGTTGAAAATGTTTTGTGTGCCGATGCAAATTTAAATTCTTAGGGCAAAAATTTATAAGGAAGGGCATTTGTATGCCGAGGTTCCACTGTATTTACATTTTATAATGGCAGCATACCAGGTGGCACACATTCACATATTGGTTTTATCAATTTGGTTTGTTAAATCTTGTTTTCATACATAACCTGCTTTATTTTTAAGAAGCATTAAATTTCAGTATAAAAGTTATTTATTTGTTTATTTATTTTATGTTGTTGTGAGTCAGGTTGTTTTTTATTTGGAGAATGTGTCAAAGTGTCATGCTTTGTTTTCTTTCGCTTTTAGGTGTTTGAGGGAGTCTACAATAACTCCCGGATGCTTCATTTCCTCACAGCTGTAGTGGTGAGTTTTCTTTTGTGAACTGAGCCCATGCAGTTAGCAAGTATCGCAGAACAAGTTTGATGAGTACCCAGGTTTCACCTAAGTGAATGCGAACAATTTAATTGTTTGGTGATCTCATCAATACCTGTCTGTTAAAAGATATAAAGACTTTTTTTTATTTTTTTTTTTAATAATAATTTTTTTTTTCCTGATTCTTCTCCTAGGGCTCTAGGTGTGACGTGCGGGTAAAGAATGGCAGTGTGTACGAGGGGATTTTTAAGACACTAAGTTCAAGAGTAAGCAAGACGTTTCTTTGTATTAAGCACACCAATCCGTGGACAAGTGATTTATTTTATTTATTTTTATTTATTTTATTTGATTATTATTTTTTATGGTCCTATAATCAAACTTTAAAGAAACTCAGAGATAAGGTTACTTGATGGTATGTCTTGATTTGTGTGAGGAAATATGTTTTTCTGTAGTTTAATAACAAAGGATATAAAGTGAAATAATAACCCAAGAAGATTTCATTTATTATTAGCAGAGAGTGGATTCAGGTCCACTACTTATACAGGGTGGCCCAAAATTATGGATCCATAAGCACGGATGGCCTCTGACTTCGTTGCACATGTGTATACATGCAACATCAGACTGTTAAACGTTTTTGTTATTTGAGGTGATTTACTCTTTTAGTGCAGAAATTGTTCTGGGCCATTTTCAAAACCTAACCCAAAGATTGGTTAGGTTTTGTACTTGTTCAGTCTCCTGTTGTTGGTTTCTCATCTATCTTGGGTCTAAAATTACCAAAAGAAAAAATCTAAAGGAAAAATGTCTATGTATCCAGACATTTCGGCTACCCTGTATATACTCTCTGCATAGGATGGCATTGTAAATGGCCCTGCTCTGTGTGGCTAATAGAACAACACTTATGACTTATGTGTCATATGGTGTACTAAATGCCTGTTGAAAATAAACTGCTTTAACATCAGAACATTACAGTGATAACAGTTTGAGTGTTTTGTGTTTTTCAATAATAAAATTATTATATATTATATATAATAAAACAGTCAGAATAATTTTGGGAAAACCTAGCCAAGCTGTTCTGTCTTTTAGTTGCGTTTTGTAACATTATTGATTTAAACTTGGATCACGTTACTTTCACACAGTGTGAACTGGCAGTGGACGCCGTACACAAACTAAGGATTGAAGAAGGGGATAGCTGTGGAGGTGGTTCATCCACACACCCCAGGAGAGAAGAGATCACAGACACAATGATCTTTAGCCCCAGTGACTTGATCACTATGACCTGCAGAGACGTGGATCTTAACTATGCTACACGAGGTGTGTGCGCACAAAGGAATGCTTTTAGATCTGGCCAGTAATCTCTGTTCTAATATTGATTCGGCCTGGTCTGATTGCATTAATTTTTGTGTGTTTGCAGACACCTTTACAGACTCGGCGATCAGCTCGTCCAGAGTAAACGGCGATCACAGAGAGAAGGTGCTGCAGAGGTGGGATGGTGGAGACAGCAATGGAGAGAACTATGATCTAGAAACAGACGCAGTGAGTTAACATAATGGGCACACTGAAATGTACTACAGATATACTCGAACTACACTATTAGCGACATTTTAGTCAGGTTTAAGTGAAAGGAACAATACAGCAGATCTGTTTGAAACTATTCTTTCTGTAGTATGTGGTTAACATTATAAATTGCATCATGCTTTGATCAGTTTGTTAAAATTTATATAGTAGTTAAGTGATAGTGGTTTTATTTAAACACACTCGGAAATGAGAAATTTTCTCAATTCAACTTACTGTTAAATGCTAAATCTGATAAATTTTTATTTTTTGTCTTTTTTCCTTTGTCTTTTCTCTGATTAGTCTAATGGTTGGGATGCCAGTGAGATGTTCCGCTTCAACGAAGAAACTTATGGGGTGAAGTCCACCTACGACTCGAGCCTCTCAATGTACACGTAAGTTTGCCTTACACACACAAAACTGGAAGATGATGTTTGCTCTTCTCTCTGTCTTATCCTTTAGTCTAAAGCTTAAATAAACAATAAGCATAATAGACCAACAATGCTTGAGAATTGTCTGCTATTACGTAGTCAGATCGTAATGTCTTAATCATGTTTTTTTTTTTGTTTTTTTTTTTTTTACAAGGAAACTTTGTACTTTGCAACTGAATCTCAATCACTCATCTTTTCTTTTCCAGGGTTCCCCTGGAGCGAGGTAGCTCGGAGGGTTTCCGTCAGCGAGAGGCCCGCGCTGCACGACTGGCCAGTGAGATTGAGTCCAGCGCGCAATATCGCCACAGAGTGGCGCTGGAGAATGATGAAGGAAGGAGCGAAGAAGACAAGTATAGTGCTGTGGTGCGTGATGGAGGGGAGAGAGAGAGGGGGAGAGACAGCCCAGGCTTCTCCAGTTCTGGGAGCCGGTCAGTATGGCATATTACTCGCCTCAAATCTTAGTTTCCATCACTCTCTGGTTCATTATGCATGTCCGTTGTGTTTTCTGTAGTATTTCTAATATATATAATATATTCTTCCTCCATTGTTGATTTCTCTTAGGGAGGGCAAATACATTCCCTTACCCCAAAGAGCGAGAGAACGAGAAATTGGTGCATCCAGAAGTGACCGAGAAAGAGGAGGACCCTCCTCTACTCTTCCTAATCGAACAAACAGACCTGCCCCCTCAAGCTCGTCCCCCAGGCCGCCACTGCCCTCTGGCAGCGGTCAGCCCACACCGCCTTCTGATAGGAACAGTCCTTTGTCAATCAGAGGTGGATATTCTCCCCACCAAGCACAGTGTAGCCCACCTGCTCAATCCCGGCCCTTAGAAGGAGGTCATGCCAGTCCTCCTGCCCCACACATGCTCCCCCATTCTCTTTCACACCCTCAGTCTCTCTCAGATTCTGCACGACCTGTTAATGGAGGTAAGGTTTTTGTCATGATTTTGTGACTAATAATTACACACATTATAAAATTTTTAAAATATGCCCCTTTTTTCCTGTAATAGTGTCATCTCGGACATCCCCCAAATCTCAAAGGCCTGCACAAACCAGAAGCTTGCGTGCATCCAACTCTCACTCTTCACCTACAGGTGAAGCCACTGTTGAAATTGTATTCTGTGTAAATGAAAATCCATTATCTGCCTTATAAAGTTGGTGATTTCATTATCAACATCTCCATTTACCTTCTTTCTGTTTCATTCTCCAGTCTCACATTCCCCTAAACCTGATGCACCCAACCAGGATTCCCCCCTTAGTGCTCCTACCTACCTGGACACCTCTTCAGTTACCATGGTGACCCCGAAGCCCTCTGGCCCCACCCCACTCTTCCCTGTAGATGGTGAGCAGCATTAATCCTCCACAGTCTTTTGTCAATATTATAATTCATAGCAAAACGTAATTTTTCCTGATTGTATGTCAAGTTTTCTCTCCTTTTCTGTGTTCTGTTCATTTATTTTCATTTTTTCTTTTTGTTCAACTTTTTGTGTCAGTGAATGAGATCTTATCCAAGGAGAGGACAGAGAGCCCTGTCAGTCCTCAAGACAGCAAGGGCAGTAAAGGTATTATTATTATTATTATTTTTTTTATTTTTTTATTTTTTTATTAACTAGGTTACAGCATCCAATTTTTTTTAGTTTTGCCTACCTAGATGGCCTTTTTTGTTTTCCAGCTGCCTCCCTTCAGCAAAGGTCACAGATAGAGGAGCTCCGCAAGTTTGGAAAAGAGTTCAGAGTGAGTGGAGTCAAATAATTCAGTTTATTTTATCTACCATCAATTGCTTTATTGATTTCCTAAGCACTTAATGCTGATTAAAATTCAAACAAGCCCCTTCCTTCTCGCTCTCTTTCTCAGCTTCACTCGAGCTCCTCACCCTCGAGTCCTAACACTTCAGCGACCCACAGCGAACCTGCTCAGACAAGCCCAACCCAAAGCACGCAGACAGACTCAACTCCCTCCACAGAGCCCAAAACTGTCTCGCCTACAACTCCGACACAGGAGCTTCCATCAGATGAGGCAGGCAGGGAAACGAGTGCTGAAGGTCCAGCTGCGGTGACCCCACCATCTGTCACACCCACAGGCACACCTTCTGCCACACCTGATGGTGTTTCTCAGGCGACTGGTACAGATGGACAAACAGCAGTGCCACCCCAGCCTGCGAGGACACCAGGCAGGGAGGACGGCCGCTCGGAGGCCACGGACAGAGTGGAGGGTGTGACTGAGTGAGTAGAAGGGTGGAGAAGGTTGCGAAAGACTTTTTTTATTTTATTATTATTATTTTTTTATATATATATATCTGTCTGTTGTCAAACATTGATCCTGTTTAACTGTCGCCTACCAACTGTGGGTGGGTTTGGTAATTCGGAGTGAAAGCTTGTTTCTAAAACATGAACCTATCACCTCATTGTTGCTTTTTTCCCCATTGTTTTGCTTACACTGAGCAGAAGCCTTGTAAAGCTTCTTTATACACTGAAAAAAAAAAAACTTTCTTTAACACTTCTATAAAATGGCCTCAGTCAAACATTAAATCTCTACATATAACTGCTGTCTCTATGTTCATGTTGACATATGACATTTTATATGTCCTTTTATTTAACACAATGTTTAACACTGTTTTCTTTTGTCCAATACAGTCAAGTGAAGAAGTCCACACTAAACCCCAATGCCAAAGAGTTTAATCCTGCCAAGGCTCCTCTCACTATGGTGAGTGCTGTAGCCCTCACCTTTTTTTTTTTTTTTTTTTTTTTTTTGCGCCCACTTGGGCAACCTTTCACTTTGATGTGCATGTACGTGTCATCTTGAGCTGTGTTTGGTGTTTAGGTGAAGCCTTCTGCGACCCCCACTACTCCACGGCCCACACCTCCAAGCCCCTCTGTGGTGCTCCAGCCTCCCGCAGGACAAGGAGCCATCTACAGCCCTCAGTACCTGAGCTACGTCTCAACAATACCTTTACAGGGCCACTCTGTGCAGGTATACACACACACACACACACACATATATATATATATACACACACACACATACTGGTTTTCTGTGCTTGCAGCTAGCTAAATCTGTTTGTGTAACTTGCTCTTATCAGACAGTGAGAGGCTTTATGAGTAAGTATTGTAGAACCAGTGAGAAGTAATGTTTTGTGTGTGATCTGTCTTTGCCAGGCCCCTCAGATGTACCAGTATGCTGTGTCCACTGTGAGCCAGGGAAAGTACCCCAGAGCTAAAGGTATTTTTGGGACATAATTTCCTGAACACAAAACTTTTTTGAAATGTTGCTCTTTATTAAGCAGATTTCGCTGTAAAGCTTTTTTTGTCTTTTAAAATGTTTGTCAACCTCTAACAAATGCATTAAAAACACTACAAATAACTTGATTGTTAATGACAGTGTTTAGTGCTCAGTATGCGTGTGGCCAGTTTGTCCTGTAGCTGCAGACTAAAATATTGCACCAGAAGAGAAAGCTTATTAACTCAAAATCCATTTAATTGAAGCGCAAGGGCAGTTTTTACATACCGTTTCAGGTCACACTTGCACATGTAAAAATGCCCATTCTAATGTCTTATCTCTGTCATGATAAAGGCTCAGTTGTTGCCCCCCGTCCGGACCACAACTCATCGGGAGCTCCTATGCTCCAGGCGGCATCAGCAGCAGGTCCTCCTCTTGTGGCCTCTCCTTATCCCCAGTCTTACCTGCAATATAGCCAGGTCATCCCTGCCATGCCACATTATCCGGGACAGGTAAACTTAGATTTTAAAGTTTGATGATGTACAAAACACTTATTTACATTCCATAAAACTGTCCAAAACTTGTTAATTTCTGAAACTGAAAAAACGCCCCTCTCTCTCATGTCTTTCTTAGCCGGTGTATTCCATGCTGCAAAGTGGAGCGCGGATGCTGAGTTCAGGGGGACACCCTCAGACGCTCGGACATCCTGGTCCTCAATACCCTGGCCAGACCGAGGGACCCCCAGGAGCCCAGCAGGGCATGTATGGTACGTCCCACAAAATTGTCACACGTTGCAGAACAAATGGTGTTCATAGAACTATGCATAGTCTTGTGTGTTTGGTCTGGGAAAATCAGCATTGTTCATCTTGTGCAGTCAAGCTAGTTTAGCATTTCATAAAAATTTACAATGCCGAGGCAGTTGTGCATGAGGATCAGAAACATATTTTTTTTCATGTTAATTTAATGCTGGTGGCGCAGTGGCTTAGTGGTTAGCACTGCGTCAGTGGTTACACCTCCAGGGTCTGGGTTTGATTCCTGCCTTGGGTCTGTGTGGCATGTTCTCCATGTGCATGGGGGTTTTTGCCTACAGTCCAAAGACATGCAGATTAGGCATGAACTGGTGCTCCCAAATTGTCCATAGCATGTGAATGAGTGTGGGAGTGTGTGTCTTTCAATGGTTTTGCACCCTGTCCAGGGTAGAGACAGGGTTCAAAAGGCACCAGGCCCCCCAGTCACCCTGTAGACAGGATAAAACAGTATGGATGGTAAGCAAGTGAGTAATTTAATGTTTATGCAAAGCTAAAATCCTTTAAAAACTACTTGCATACTAAACACACTGGTGTGACCGGACACACCAACCTCAGTCAATTGTTAATCAAATGGGTGACAAGGTAGGAAAAAAATATGTCAGAAATTGTTGGGATTTAACATTAAATCTAATATCCTGTAGTTTCTCACCCAACACCATTATTAGGTCTCTGGTCATGTGTTAAGTCAAATTTGTGGGGTGGAATTTAGCAAGGGATTTCTCATTATTCAGCCTGATTGTAATCATCTCTGGCAGATTTGATTGCCAGCTAAATTTTGCATAATGGAAGTGCAAGAGGTCTGTAGCTGATTATGGGGGAAACATCAGTTATATATTTACATTATATATTTCTTAAATTTTTCAAAAAATTAATATACTTATCCTTTTACTATTTGGATTCAGTGTGTTTAATAAAAAAAAAAACTTGGCTCTGTTTCTGCTTTCATTTAAAAGCTTTATATTCTGTGAAACAAAGCTAAAATGTGCTTGTTGCTTTGTGAAATTGTGAAATATCAGTTAACTTGGATGTGTACAATTCTCATCAAAATATCTTTGTTTGCAGCCCCTCAGTCATTCCCTCATCACTCAGGCTCCATGCATCCTCCGCAGCCCTCCACCACTCCCACCGGAAACCAACCCCCCCCTCAGCACCCCGCCCCTAGCCCAGGACAGGTATTGCCCCTACTTTTCTTATAGAAATGTTTGTTATTGATTAATAATTAGTTTGGTAACTTAATTGGTCTGATTACTATTTTTAAATGAACCTTTGTGTGTGTGTGTTTGTGTGTCTTTATCTTTATCTCTAGTCTGGTCAATCAGGTCCACAGCCGCAGGCCTTGTATCATTCAGCTCCCCTGTCAGCTCCCACTCCCCCTAACCTGCCTCCAGGCCACAGTTCCCCGCAGGCCTCATACCCCATTCAGGGCTACAGCCTGCCAGGACATCAACCCCTACCCCACCCCTACACGTCCATTGGGCAGCTCACACAGGTACTGCATGTTCTCACACACACTCTCAAGCACCTAGGGAGTTGGAAAAGGGTGTTCCTAACTTTTATAGGAAAGGCATTTTGCATGGTTTTCCTGTAAAAGAGGAAATTCATCACCACACCGGTTTGGTTTGGACTTTATTAAGATGCCATCGCTGAAAGAGTCTAATTTATATTTCTAAAAGAAACAATATAATTATTGCACTAAGCCACATCAAGATTTCTAATGATTTGTCAGCGTATATTGAGTTGAAGTTTTAAAATGTCAAAAAATTATTGGTAGAAATCAGCAAATGGCCATAACATGACTTAAAACTGAAACTTTTCACAGAGACAGTGAAGTAGATAAAATGGTATTAGGCTCTATAAGAACATCCACAATTTGTTCATAAAAATGTTAAATATTTTGACTCAAAATGGAGCACCTCAAGCACCAGCACTGAGTTGGTGGAGGGACCGCTGTGCCCTGGTGCCAAGATAGATGGAGGTTCAGCTGTTAGAAAAATTGTCTGCAATAAGAAATACAGCTTTTTTTTTTTTTCTTTAAAGAAATCGCAAAGCGCTTCGTTCTCAAAATATTTAAAGCAGGAGTCAGAGTGCAAACACCAGTGGCTTCTTTTAAATACACCAATTAATCCAAACAGAAAACATAATTTCAGTTATACATTTTCATGTGAATTAGCTGTTGGTATAAAAATGCAAAGGGCTATTCATTACACAGTAGCAGAGGGGTTTGGGAACATTGACACTGTAATCCATGCTTTCCATGTCCTTTCTGATGGAAAAGCATGATTAGTAGCTGCATGAAGGTGCTTCAGGTTCTGACATTAAGTCTGAGCAATGTTATTAAACTCCACATAACTTTTGTTATCTTTATAGAGAGAGAGTTTGTAATTATTAGTGACTCAGTGAGCGATGTATTTACTTCCTTCTTTCCCTCAGGCTCATGTCCCAGGAGCACTGTCAGGCCCTCATCACTCTGGGGGTCACGGGCCTCCTCCGATGATGCTGCTTCATGCTGCTCCTCCCCCTCAGCAGGGCCCAGGTTCCGGACCTGGCCCCCAACACCCCACACATGCACCCCCGCCGCCCCAGCAAGGAACTCATCAGCACTACACCTACATCGGGCACCCTCAAGGTGAGGCTTCAGCACCGGGACACTGTGTCCTAACAGAATAATACAGCAGTATTATTTCCCTTCTCTATTATAGCTCATAAATTAATTTAGTGCACACATTAGTATATGCACAGTTAACTGTAGGTTAAAAAAAGGTTTGACAATAGTTTTAGTTCTTGGTTCAGATGTAAAGGAAAGTTTTTATTTTTTTATTTCTTTTTTTTTTCCTCTTTCTTTTTTTTTTTTGTAACCGCTGCCTGCAAAGCATAGACAATACATAGGTATCACTATCTATAGGCGTCATCCGTCCCCATTACACTTTTTTTTTTTTTCTTCGCAAATCCTCCTAAACCTTTCATGGGAATTTGACCAAATCTTCACAGAACCTCCATTTTCTAATGATTTTTTTTCTGAATAAATTGTAATTAACATAAACAAAAGGGGGAGGGTCAAACCTGCTATCCGTGACTCCTCCTAAACCATTTATGGGAATTTGACCAAACTTGCATTTTTTCCACTTACTTTTTTCTTCCAGAAAGTGAAGATGTGCCTTTGCTTGTATATATAATCTCATACCATCGAATGTGATGTAACAGTAGCACTTCTAATTAGGAGGTTTAGTAACACTTGCACAGTGATAACAAATATCGCCACACAGTGGCACTTCCCTTTTTTTCTGGTAGACCACAGCTGAGTATGTTTGCTTGTTTGTTTTCCAGCTGTGCAGGTGCAGCCCCACCCTCCCCAACAGCTGCCCTTCCACCCTCCTGGAAACTGATTCAGAATTCAGGCGCCGTCTCTCCCTGACCTTTGGAGTGAGAATTCCTCTTGCTGATTCTGGACCAGGCCCATCTACACACTAACACAATCACACACACATACACGCAGACATACATGCGCGCACACACACACACACACACACACACACACACACACACACACACACACACTGCTTTCCCTTTGCTCCAGAAACAGACATTTTTGTTTTTATTCTTATCCATTGGAAGGACTTTCCTTTTTTTGTTGAAAGGACGAGCGGACAGTGTGTATCTATAATGGAGGGAATGTGTGAATGAGTGAGAATGACCAAGTGAGCATGACGGAATGAAACAAAAGAATGAGATGTTTTATAAAAGAATAGCAAGATTTCTCCCCTCCTCCTCAACCCCCAATTAAATAAATAATAAAATGACTAAAAAAAGGAAAAAAAAATAAAATACAAAAAATAAACAAAATTTCAAACTCTAAACAGTGGTGGTGTCATGTTGGGTTTTGTTTTGTTTGTTCAGAACTTTTCATTTTTTGGTTTAAAAGAAAAATGACAAATTAGTAAATAGATCCAGTACACTTATGTACATCTGTGAGCCGATGTACGGGAAAAAAAAAATTGTTTGGTTGGTTCAGCTGTGGTGGTGTTTAAACCACAGGATGAGATGTGGTGAAACAGCTGTATGTACCGTGTTCAAAATGGGGTTGTACATTTAGATTTTATAGATTTTTTTTTTTTTTAGATTATTTATGCAAATGTTTGATTAAGGCCACAATGTTTTATTATTGCTCCAATATTAATACCACATGGTTAAACAATTTTTGCTTTTTTCTTTCCCCAAAGAAGTTTAAGGGAAAAAAAAAAAAGGAAACTTTTAAATATTAAACAATATCCTATAGGAGTGCCTGCCAATAATTCTGTAATGAGTGCATTTGTTAAGCGAGAGAAAGAGAACAAATAAAATCAAGACCATTTTTACAGTATATTTTATATTATCAGTATGTGCAATTTTACTATTGCCAACAGGGGGTGCAGGAGAGACGCCCTCTCTCGACTCCTCACTCGTGCTTACCAGGAAGCTGCAATAAAATAAACTATTTGCCCAGGGGTCCGTTCTTCGTACGTCGCTAACTCGGTTAGCTGGATTTGATTGTTGTGGATTTGTCCTGATCTTGGATTGTTTCGTTCTCCGATCCGCTTCTCGCATTTGTTG
>JAQMYJ010000008.1:10179160-10203715 GCA_030014305.1 Clarias laeviceps
AACAAATAAAAAAAAAAAAAAAAAAAAAAAAAAAAAAATATATATATATATATATATATATATATAAATTAAACTGCTCCATTAATTAATGAAAGAAATAAACATGTTCTTACAGATAGTCTGGGTAGTCTGGGGTCTTTTCAGGAGGCTGCTCATAGCTTACTGCATCATTGTCCACTAGTGACAAAATGTATAATCAGTAAATTCAACCCATAACACACTAGAATAATTAATACACAAGAATAATTAATTTTCTTCCCCCTCACCATTTTGATTGATGTAATCGCTCTGGCTTCCACCTTATTAAACAAACAGAAATAGCTGACTGAGGTCTGACTCATAACAGTTTAATTTGCATTGTAATATAAAATTTAAACCTAAAGAATAAATATAAATTGTGTCAATGTACAGGAAGCAAGAAAAAAAAAAGAAGATAACTGTTGTTCTTACCATCAGATGAGCGACAAGCAGATATCCGTCTTGCATCAGTCATGGATGGAGAACTGATAACCAGAGACAGCATGAGGTTCAAGCACATAAAGTCAATATACTGTACAGTATATGTTTACAGGTAAAGAGCAGACTCACGTGATGAGGTGGTGTTGAGAAGGCTGAACTGGTACTATGGTCAAAGAAGGAGGCTCGGTGTCTAAAAGATGACATGGAGGAAACAGATTAGCTAATCATCAAAAATGCTTTTTTGTTAAAAGCCCGAAATGCAGCTTATCTATTTATTCTAAAAATATTAATGATCGCACAGTAAAGCAATTTATTAGCTACAGATTTATTATCTAATCTAGCCAGCTACAAACACAGAACAGGGTTAATGTTGCCAGCTATGTGTTCAGCTTAGCTAATTTTACCTCTCTTGTAGGTAAGTTTAGTGTCGATTTGGCTAAACGATATATCATGTAACAAGAGCAAAGCACTGACGAGCTAGTATTAATCTAACATAGACTAACATTTAAATCTAACAAATAAACCTGTGTTCAAGATTGCTGGCAAGCTACCTAACAACATATCTATTGTGAAAAGTCAAGTTAATAGGAATTAGCATTGCCTAAATTACATACTTATTAATTAATTGCTTACAATGCCTAAAGTGTACTTTTTTGTCAAATAACCCGCAGCAACACAAAAGCAAGTAGATGCACTTTTATTTCATTATTGGCCAAAACATAGTATTAGTGCTGATTTAATTTTTTTTATGTTATACATAAAACAAAGAAAAGGTGTGTGCCAAATAAACTACTTCTAAAGTTTATGCAACATGGAAGTGACCAATCTTGGTTCCCTAAAAATTTTAAGTTGCTAATTCTCCGTTATGGAGAGATAATTTTATATGTGCCCCAGAAGTGGTAATTTTTCAGTCTCGCTTCAACCAATAATAACTTAAAATGCAAATTATTCATATTTCTTTATGAGAAATCTCTGTAAATCCGTATTGATACTACAATTGGTGTAAGCATCTAGAAGCATATGACCTGTAAAAATTGTTGCTTAAATTAAAGCATTCCAGTTGATAAAAGCAAATAATCTGTAGTGTCCGTAACCATGTCAAATAAATGTTGCATTTTTTAAAAACTATTTTGCATTTGAGAATAATATACTTTTTCAGGTTTATGTCTTTTCATGTGAAATCGAAATTAGCTAAGTTTCATCTGAATGAAACGAAAGGTTGAATGAATGAAAGAATGAATCTTTCAATGATTTCAATTCAAAAAAGTTACAGACACTACCTAAAAGGGCATGAAATTGTAATTAGTAAAATGTTTCTTTTCATTTTCTTATTAATTTATTTGCTAAAATTGCCATTTATCAAAATATAAATATGTATGCATATTTACAAAAACAAAGCATGGACTAGAAGCATTGAGTATTATGAAAATATGAGACACTTTTTAACACCAATACCATGTTTTGGTCATATGTATTTAGTTTGCACTCTACACCCAGTGATGCACTGTAGGTAGGAATTTCATTCTAGCCCTAGTTGAGCTTGATGTGATTCTTTCTACATCAGGGGAGATTAAATCCAGTACTAGAGGACCATTCTCCAGGAAAGTTTGGTGATTTTTTTCCCCCTCAAAAACAGCTGATTTAACTAATCTGTTAATTGCCAGGTTTAGTGGATGTGTTTAAGTGTTGGTGAATTACAAACTATGCAGGATGCTGGCTCTTCAGGGATTCGAACACCCCTGTTCTACATACTCTTGCCAGAATTATGATCATTGCATGTCACTCAGACCTTTTATTCAATTTTATTTTAAGGCTCTTTTTTCACAATATGCTCATGTTCAACAATTTCATTTGAATTACACGAAAGAGATGACGTGAGTAGGATCAGATAAGGTGCTAATGTACTTAATGAATTGCTAATATAATTAATCATAGCTTAATCTTAAAATCCCATTATCTGATCTCCAGAGTAGGTTTTCATTATGAGTTTCTTTCTTCTGTCATATGCTGTTTCCTGAAGTATTTCCTTGCCAAAGTTTTCCCTGCATTGCTCATTAGGAATCTAGTTCTAACCTGTTCTGTTGTTAACAGTATCACGTTTCAGTTTCACATTAAACCAACACTTTTCTTTTACTTACAGGGGCGAACAACTGCAAACGTTTGGTTCCTGTAAAAAGGGAGAGAGACAGAGAGAGAGACAGAGAGAGAGAGATGAGACCAAGTACAAAAAACAGAAGCATCCAGGCACAATAAAATAAAATAAAATAAAAATAATAATAATCTAATACAAGAAGCAAGATAAGGATAGAAGCTAAAAGGTTTTCATTCAAGGATGTTATTATTTGTGTGCAAAAATGTAATGGGATGATTACATAAATAAAGTGAAAATATATAATAATAATAATAATAATAATAATAATAACAATGTGTGTAATGTACAGTACTATATGTATATACTGTAAAATTAACTAATTTTTTTCTTCACATATCCCAGCTTCTTGTTAGTAGGTTGTGGTCAGAGCGCAGGTTCAGCCATTTTACGGCCCCTCCGGACTGGGTTAAGAGTTTTAGTAGTCTAAAGATTTTTTTCTTGGAATCTGTCATAGGGTTCTAAATAGAATTGTTATATGTTCTCAAGAGGGAAAACCTGAAGAACTCGCAGACAAGTATGCCCGAAGCAGAGCGAAAAAGGTGAAATAGAAAAGCAGTTATTAGATCAGATCATCCCTTACGATGGATAACTGTTGCGTGGATCATGTTGTTGTCTTATATATACTAAAAGAAAACAGAAGAAAAAGTATTATTAATATTATTATTGTACAAGGATTTATATCAAAGATTGTGTTTAAATTTGCTATACAAAATGGCACAAAAGTTCAGATCCATATACATTTTTGCTTATATGAAATCTGCTCTTTCTTTTATTTCAGACCCAAGACAGCGCTGAAACTGACAGAAGATCAAAAAAGAATTTGTTCTCATATAAGTTTTCTTCAAAAACTGCTGCTGAATTTTACAGCATTTTCTTGTTCGCCTACGGATCGAGACATTTGAGCCACTCTGAATAATGTGTTTCAAGTGATAAAAGGATCTGTTTTGTGCACATCCTTTATTTCTTATCTTACTTGGTTGGCTGTTTCCTTTGCAGTTCAAGCAAAGACCAGTCAGGATGATGAACAGCACAACAACTGCAACACATACCACCGTCAAAAGTGCAGTGGAATCCATACCTGAGAAATTTAATCAGGATTTTAATTAACTATTTGTATAATAAAAAAATATGATGCAATCTTAGTAGGTACGTTCAGCTGTAAATCTGCTCTCATATCTTAAAGTTTATATGCTGATGATTATTTAGGTTTAGAGAGTCTGCGTCTGCTGGTAAAAGTAGCAGGTTCAACCGCTAGTGGCTTTTTTGTAGCTTCCAGTGGAGAGTTTTAGTTTGCAGCGAGGAACCAATTTACTCACAGCTTAATCGAGTTAATCCTTAATTCACTAACATAATAAATATGCATGTTGAACAAACTGAAATCAAGAAACCAAAAATCCTTTTATTACTGTTAGGGTCACTGAAATCACTGAATAAATGGCTAAAGTTTTAGAGGGTTTAAATGAGTATTTAAATTACAGTATTTGGAGCATGTTTATCTGTGTGAGGGCTCTTTTTTGCTCATGTGCAAATGTCATTAATAAAATTTTTTTTAAAGACAGCTCTCCATTGAGAACCAAAGGGGGGAAAAAAAATCACACAAATTTTGTGTTGAATGTCTGGCTCATTCCCCGGCTACCAAGTGCTGATTACTAGCCTGGTAGCATGACAAACTTTCTGTGCGTTAAAAGTGTTTTTTTTTTATTTTATGCGTTTTAAGTAATAGTCAGACTGTCACTATTTATATGGTGTTAGCAAAAAACAATTTGTGATGTTTACAAAACGTACCTAGCTCCAAAAATCTATATAAAACATAGATGATTAGATTATTTCTAAGATAGATAGCTGGTTAATGCTAACTGCAAACATTGTTGATACTTAGGAGGCATGTTAATTTTTCAGTGGTTGTATTAAACAAACTCAAAAAAGCCAGGAAACGTAAAGCCCTGGCTCCATGAGGCATATAAACAATGTTTGATTATGGTAATTTGATAATTACCATTAGCTTGCTAGTTATCTAGCTGGCTAGTTAGTGTTAATTGGAAAAATATTAAATAACTAGCAGGATTGGCCTTTAAATTTTAGTAAATCAAATGCTCAGAAAAAAAAACACCACCACCTGGCTCATTGAGGTATGTATATAAACCATTCATTTTTTTTGTTCTATTATTAAAATCTGTTTGTTAGCTAGCTGGCTAATTAGTGTTAATTGAAAAACTAAATGTAATTAAACATATTTTAAATCTTAATAAACCAAATGCTGGGGGGGGTGGGGGGATAATTTATATTAGCTTGTTAGTTAGCTATTTTAGCAGGTTAGTTAGTGTTAATTGGAAAAATATTAAATAACTAGCATGACTGGAACTTTAGTAAACCAAAGCTCAGAAAAACTACCTGGCTCCCTGAGGTATATAAATCATTCATTTTCTTTCTATTATTAAAATCTGTTTGTTAGGTAGCTAGCTGGCTAATTAGTGTTAATTGGAAATTAAACTTATTGTTAATTTCGGTTAACTAAATGCTCAGAAAACTATCTAGCTCAATAACGTATAGAATTTTTTATTTATTTTTATTTTCTTGATAATTAACAGCTTGTTAAATATTGAAGAAGAATTGTCATTCTTTTTTATTGTAATGTTTGCTTAGTCATTGCTAACCATTATTATTATATTATTGTCTCTGAGGTAATGTCTTCAGAAATATATAAATTGCCAATCTTTCATGATTTTTAATTACTTAAAAAAAAAATCTTTTTCTAAATCAGTATTATTTCTTTTAATGGATTTTATTTAAAGATTTTAAAAGTTATACAGATTGTTCCAAATTTATTTACTGAAGCGACATCAACATCCAAAGAGGAATTTATCAGAGCTACACGTTAACAGTTTCACAATTTAATTAATCTCGAGGCATCACTGTCATTGCAGTTCTGTTTATTCTCCGCCTATGTTGCCGTGACTGTATGTGTGCATGTGAGTGCGTTCATTGCCAGGAAACGGATTTCCTGTATTTTGCAGTTAGATGAGAAAAAAGAGAAAAAAAAGCACATCACAAGAAATTGACTTGGTCTAGGCTTCTCTGTTACACCTACTTCTGCAGGGCTTCTTTCACTCAAACCCCAAAAACCAGGGCCACAGCATATCCACCTCCATTTTGTGCCAATCCGAGCATTTCTAAATGCCAACGTGAACCTGAAACAATGCTTACTGAGCGCCCACGCTGTGAACTGTCAATGTGGACATTTTTCTAACATTAATGCGATGAAACTAATGAAATAAGAAAAAGCAAGTATCACATGATATACCCTATGATGATATGAACATAAGTCATTTGCAATACTATATTCTTTAATTTAATGAGTCATGTATTATATGTATCATATCTGTTATAAAAAGAAATACACTAAATACATTGTAACAAATCATTTATTTTAGTGGTGACCAAAAATGAACAGAAAAAAATGTGTGAGAATGAGGTTTCCTTATGAGACTGTGTTGTGGTGTACCATTGCTAGACCCTTTGACCACCAAAGGACCTTTGGTCACCAAATTGCTCATGCAAGTCTGGTAAGGCTGATCATAATGAGAAAAGAAAGAAGAAAAAGTTTGATGGCACCCCTGAGGTTGAAAAATTGGCAACTACTAGGAGTAGCTACTGATTCAAATCATACTTAATATTGTTTTGAATTGATTCTAATAAGTGTACAAAATATGCACTTCATCCAAGATTAGAACATGATCAAAAGTAAAAAAAAAAAAACTTACCGGCACTGTCACAGCAGGTGCTGAGGCGAACCAAGGGCCAGTTCTCACACGTCACTCACCAAAGCAAAATCACCCCTAGTTCACACTCCGAGTTTCACCATTGTGGTTCTTCCACTTTTCCTCCAAGTTTCTTATCGTTCTTTCTTCACCTCCTTCTGACTTTCAACACTTCTCACTCATCAGCCCATAAGCTATTTAAGCAAGCACATCAGTCATACATGAGTGCTGTAGAGAAATAGGCCATCCCTTAACTTTTTCTTTCTTTATCTTTCCTGTGCCTGCACTCTCTCGCTCAGTCTTTCTCCTCATAGGCTCTTTCTGAATGTCGTCGAAGCCTCCACCTCCAATCTCTGAGCTAAACTGTCTGAGTGGTTTCTTGCTCATTCATCTACCTGGCTTCAACTCTGCCCATTTGCCTAAGAGGACTGTTCCTTTTTTTTGCGCTTGTGCTTCGTATTTAGTCGCAATTGTTCCACACACTTCTTTACATTCTTCTTTCAGAGATGTAGACATTTCAGTTTACAGCGCACAAATAACATAAACACTATTCAGAAATATAATTTAAAACTCTTTATTCCTAAAGCGCCACAAGGTACTACGGTTATTTCATAGAATCATTCTGCTTCATAATTATCACACAGGAGCTTAAAACCTCCAGGTAAAAAAAATCTCTCATCAAATCACAAAACAAGAAATTTTGTCAAGTACAATGAAAGGCAATGTTGTTTTATTACACTCATTAAAAGCCACCTATGATAGGGTGAGTTGATTTAAGGGGAAAAAAAAGAACAAAAATTACATAAACATCAAATTTTCAGTTTCCCCTTTGTTTCAGCTGCCACACTCATGACATTTAGCTTTTATGCATGCACACATCCACACTTGCATTTAAGCAGTTGCATAAATCATCACTATTCCACTACAGTCAGTACTCAGACTACTCAGAGCAGTCGAGACTGTTTTCATGTTGCATTTGCTCGGCTAATTTGCAATGTAGTGAGAAATTTACCGAACCTGTCTCTCCCACCTACAAACAGGAAACCACAGCAACTGAAGACAACATCGCGCTCCCCATTAGAGAGAGTGAGTGAGAGAGAGAGAGAGAGAGGGGGGGGGATGAGTAACACTGCTGGAAAGGTGATTGCTAAGGACAGAACAGAAAACAAGTCACGAGCTGAAGGTAGAGTACACGTTTATGGATTAGTATAATGCTGTGGCTGAGAGTTTTCTTAGTTTAGCGTTTAGATTAGATGAAAAGACCACAAACACACATGAGCTGAAGCGTAATTTATTGATAATAATAAAAAAAAAAAAGAACCACACTTTGTTAAATTTCACCCAAATTACATCTGCTCCAAACCAGTCAAGTTTCATACATACACTATAATCTTCTTAAAAATAATAAATAAAAAAAGGAATGACTTTCTTTATTTAAGTGGCACACCCTGAACATCTGCTGTTTTCTCAACTACCGCATTTAATTTCAATTAAGTTGTACTATTTAGAATAATAAAAAAAGAGCAGTAGGTGTTTTATCTGATTTACAAAAAACAAAATGAAAAAAGCTAAATGTGGATTAGTATGTGGGACGTGTTGAATATGCATGTATAAAAGGTCATCCAGGTAATGTTACATTCCCACATCAATGCATAGTTGTGTCATTATGGTAATGTAGTGTGATTACAGAAAGGACAGTAAAATGATCTGTTCATTTATTTTAGTCTGTACATGTCTGCTAAATTATTTAACAACCTGAAATGTTTGTTAACAATAAAGGTTAAAATCTCCTTTTCTGCTTGAGGTTTATGATGCAATGATGTTAAAACACATTTTGTGCTTTTTAACATACAGAAAAAGAAACAATCCTTCCTGGATCAGTTCTTCCAGACTGTGTAGTATTATTCCACAGTCTTCAGCGTTCCTCTGTAAGAGACACAACTCTTCTGTCAGTTCTGGAATGCAAAATGCTGGACAGCATTTTTTTTCCTCCCAGGAAAAGCAAGCCATTCAAAAGTGCCATGTCACTTCCTCATGGTTAGTCATGCTCCCAAAAATAGTAACAGTGTTAATAATATAAACATAATACATATAATAAATTAACCTAAAAATCCCTGAAGGGGTGAAATTTCAATCAGTGACTCTATTCGCCCCTTACTAAGCAGTGGTGTTAAGCTTGTGTATATCCGTCTCCTTTTCCCCCAGAGAGGTGAGTGTTCTCTAGAAGTCCTCAAATTAAAACACTCGACACCGAGACCTTGGTGGATCTTCCTCTTTTAGGGACGACAATTGGTGCATCATCTGAAGAAAAAGATATAAAAATTATATGAGAGGGAGAACATTTTATCCACAATAAAATGTTCTGTATGCTTGCAATCTGTATGATTAAAAATAAATTAGAATAAATATTTAAGAAAAGTTTTTAAACTATGCCGATAAACAACACATTAAAACACACTGAAAGATTTTTTGTTCTTTTCCAAGTGAACAGAAATATTGGAACATATGACTGACTGTTATTTCTTGTTGCCCAGATGTGCGATGCCAGACTGAAAGTTTACTTAACAGCGTTGAGTGTCTCTACATGATAAACAAAACAAAACAAACAAACAAAAAAAAAAGACACACAGAGTAGCAGCTCTGCAGGAGGAAGCTCCACCATGAATTTCCGCACGGTTTTAAGCATTGCACTGCTGCTACTTGATTGGCTGATTAGATAACTGCATGAAAGGTCAGGTGTACAGGCATTCTGTGGTTGGTGAGTTTATGCAAGTAGTTTATTTTTTGGAAACTACTGGTGGCAGTTACATTATAAATGACAAAATACTGAGCACGTGAGAGCCCACAGTGATGTTATTGGACACTAGGTAGTAAATCTATCAAGTAAATAATAGAAGTATATTTCTTACCGGATAAAAAAAAAAAAAAACTAAAATTATAATAAAAATAAACAATAAACAATAAAGTATTGTTTAACTCATGTTGATTATTTAAATTTCATTTCTCATACAAAAGGAATCTTTTTTTTAGTTTCTGACCCATACTCCACAACATACCAACCACGCCTAAACTCGAAGAAAAGTAGTGTTTGTGGAAGATTTTTATTTTCTATATAATTAATTATCGATAATAATCGATATAAACTGTTTGTGAAAAATTTGTAGTCAAGCCCGAAATTATTCATACCCCTGGCAAATTCTGACTTAAAGTTACTTTTATTCAACCAGCAAGTTTTTTCTTGATTAGAAATGACACAGGTGTCTCCCAGAAGATAATAAGACGATGTACAAGAGGCATCATTTGGAAAAAATTATTACTCATCTTTTATTTACACTTGAACAAAAAGTAGCATATCCAAAATTATTCATACCCTTCTCAATAATCAATTGAAAAGCCTTTATTGGCTATTACAGCAATCAAACGCTTACTATAATTGCTGAACAGCTTTCTGCATGTCTCCACTGGTATTTTTGCCCATTCATCTTTAGCAACTTTTTCAGGTTGGAGGATCTCCTCGCCATCACCCTGATCGTTAGCTCCCTCCACAGATTCTCAAGTGGATTTAAGTCAGGCCTCTGGCCGGGCCACTGCAAAATGGTTTTGTCTCCTAACCATTTCTTCACCACTACTGTGTGTTTTGGGTCATTGTCATGCTGAAATGTCCACAAGTTTCTCTGCAGACTGCCTGATGTTGTTGTTGAGAATTTTGATGTATTGCTCCTTTTCATGGTGCCGTTTACTGTGATTAGGTTCCCTGGTTCACCAATTGAAAAACACCCCCAAAACAATAGGTTCCCACCACCATGTTTGACAGTGGGGATGATATTCTTAGGGTTGAAGGCGTCTCCTTTTTTACGCCAAGTGAAGGCTACATCATTGTGGCCAAACAATTAAATTTTTGTTACATCTGACCATAAAACAGAAGACCAGAAGTCTTCTTTGTCCAGATGAGCATTTGCAAAGGCCAAGCAGGGTTTTGTGTGCCTTATCTGGAGAAGTGGTGTCCTCCTTGGTCTGCGTCGGGTGGAACCCAGCGGTGTGCAGTGTCTGTTGGATTTTCTGCCTTGAGATGTTGCCACCAGCAGAGCCCAGATTCATCAGGATGGCCTTGGTGGTGATCCTTGGATTCTTTTTTTACCTCTCTCACTCTCCTCCTGGCAAGCACAGGTGTCACTTTTGGCTTTAATAATAAACTTTGCACTGTAGCCACTGGAACTTCAAAACATTTAGATATGGTCTTATAGCTCTTTCCTGACTTTTTCTCCTGCAGGTCCTCAGTGAGCTCCTTTGTCTTAGCCATAACTGTCCACAAACCAACAGCAGATAGCTTCTGTTTTTCACCTGCTGAGTTGATTAAAACAGCTGTTCCCAATGAATCAGCGTAATTAAGATGCTTTAGAACAGAACTTCTACTAGAAGACTATTTGGAATAGTATAGAACTTTGGATTTTCACATAGACTGTGACAGTTTACAAAGGGTATGAATAATTTTGGACATGCCACTTTTTGTTCAAATGTAAATAAAGGATAAGTAACAATTTTTCCATAATGATGCCTCTTGAACATCATATTATCTTCTGGGAAAAACATGACTATATAGTCAAGATTGAAATTATTCATACCCCTGGCAAATTCTAACTTAAAATTACTTTTATTTAACCAGCGACTTATATATATAAAAGGAATTTAACAAAGTGAAAAAATTCTAAATTGAAAATCATCTATTGAATTGACTAACAAAATATTGACTACATTGCATAAATATTTAAACTAAACTGCTCCAATAGGCAGAAAATTGGGATTTGGGATCTGTGTGACATGTAAACAAAAAAATATCCAGTTTATAAGTCTATGCAGTAGGTCTTGACAGAAGACTGAAGTCTTGACCGCGTAGACAGAAGGTCATCACATGTTTTCTTTAAGACAAGTCAAGCCAGCTAAGCAGACGTCATTTAAAACTGCAGCACACTGGGCAGCATTTGGAAGACAGTGGTATCATACCACTATGCACAGTTTCACTATGACTGATGGGGAGAGAGAGAGAGAGAAAAATATCCCTCTCACCTAGACAGCACTGACAATTTTAACTCACTAGCTGTGCCATCATTGTTTTGGGACTTGATTAAAGAGTAATGTTAAATGAATAAATACATACAGTCAAAGAAGCACAAATCCATTTTATTGTTCCTGGCAGGTATCTCACTCACCTGAAGGGACATAGCTCTCTGCATCATGTCTGTCTTTTTCAACAAAAAGAGCTGTGGCCAGGAAGAAGCCTCCGCCGACCACGGCAACGAAAGAACAGAGGACGAGAGAGAGCTGCAAGGAGCGGAACTGCCACATGTAAGAGTCTGTCCGTTTCAGCGAGTCTGACACCTACCACGAGAAGCAAACAAATGAATTATTAATAGAAAGATCCAACAGAATAAACTGTGTATTTCATTGTAGATATGTCATAGTGACACATACCACTCCTATGAGGTAGGGACTGCCTGCGTCTCCCAGCAGGTGAGAGAGAACGATCTGAAAAGCCTCTGCAGTGGAGCGCCGTGTGGGGACGACAACATACTGAGAGAGAGAGAGAGAGAGAGAGGTTTAATATTTAATGCCAGGTCAGTTTGTTATAAATACTTGTATAAATAAAAATAAAAATGCAGAAAAGGAAGCTCACCAGCAAGATGTCAGCCACAATGGCCCAGTTCATTGAGAGGAACATCTCACCAAAAAAGATGAAGACCTGAGTCAAATAAAAATGGTACACAAAGGTCACCCTCAGACATCAAAGGAGGCAAAGGTGCAGCAGCATTCAATCTACAACACTCACTCACACACACGGATTGAAGATTTTGTAATACTTGGCATGTACAACAAAAATCGCTTTATTCTACTTAAAGTTTTACATCCTGTTTTCATCACCGAAAGAAATACAGCATAATACATACAGGTCTGAGTAAATCCAGCTTTCAATTATATTTTACTTAGGTATTACATTTTTATTTATGCATTTAAACAACAAAAAGCAAACCATATATTATACTCTTACTGAGTTGTATCCACTTTTTGCAGCACCATGCTGACTAGTGTGTTAATTAAGCTACATAAATAATGTAACTCCAATTAATAACTGTTAATTATAAATAACTTACATACACTTTATCCTTACCTTTCATGCAGTCATTTAATCAACCAATCACGTGACAACAATGCAGTGCATAAAATCATGCAGATAAGTCAAGAGCTTCAGCTTCTTAGTGACTTTTTCGGCATCGTTGTTGATAACAGACAGTCTGGTTTGAGAATTCCGTTGGAATTTTCACACATAAAACAGTCTCTAGAGGTTTCACAGAATGTGTGATAAACAAAAAAGACCCAAAGAGTAGCAGCTCTGCAGGACGAAGCTCCATGATGATTTTCCGCATGATTTTAAGCGTTGCACTGCTGCTACATGTTTGACTGATTAGATAACTGCATAAAAGGTCAGGTATTTTGCAGATGTACAGGGATTCTGCAGTCAGTGAGCTTAAACAAGCAGTTTATTTTTGACAGCCACTGATGGTAGTTACTTTACAGATGAAAAGCTACGGAGTGTGTGACAGCCCACAATGCTGCTATTGAACTCAAAGCAATAAGCCTAAAGTAAACAGTAATAGGGCAATACTGTGCAAAAGTCTTTGGCACCATATTATCTTTAGTATAAATTTTGCTATACATGTTTATATCATGTCTGTATTATTAGGTACTAAATTCAATTCAATTCGATTTTATTGTATAGCACTATTAACAATTGTCATTGTCGCAAAGCAGCTTGACACAATCAAAACAAATTATGGAAGTTTGTATGAAATGTCAATGTGTATGAATCAAAATGATTAGAGAGTCCCTGAGGAGCAAGCCGAGGGTGACGGTGGCAAGGAAAAACTCCCCGAGATGGCAATAGGAAGAAACCTTGAGAGGAACCAGACTAAATCATTTACTATTTTCACATATAATTTAAAATAATTATAAGTAAATAAATAACACTGAAGTTTTCAAAACCCTTAGGCACAAAAAAAAAATGCCTTCCAAAACATTTCTACATAAAAGAACCTTCTATAAAAAGCACTAAAGAGTAATAAAATAAACACCGTCAAGAAACAGATTTGTTCAGTTTATAAATAAAGCAGCTGTTAGAGGTTTTACTGTGTGTGCTGGAGAATACAAGTTCTTCTGGTAATTTGTCACACTTGCTCCTTTCTATTTTTTGCAAAACCCTGGAGCCTACATTAGGGTTTTGGTTTCATCTGACAACTGGTCTGTTATGTAATTGTGCTTTCCTTACATGTATATATTCTTCTGTAATGTTATTTATTTCTTTTTTTATTTTTAGAAACATAATGAATGCTTTTATACATAATAATGCAGACATGATAAACATATTTAAGAAATTAAAGACTTCTGCACAGTACTGTATATTTCTTACAGGTGAACTATTAACAACTAATCAAAGTATCTAATAAACACTGAAATGCTATATAGCTCATGTTGTTGAGTGCTTACATGTCATGTCTTATACAAAGCAACCTTTTTTTCTTTACCCCTGACAATCGTGTGCTTCACACTACTGTCCAGTAGGGGCCGTTACTGTACCGACCACCCATAAACTCAAAATCAGCCACATTCTCACAAAATCTGAGTGTTTTCTATGTACTATGTAACATTTCTAAATAATGTGTATATAAAAAAGCCTAATGAATTTTAAAAGAGTGAATTAATTCTGAATTGAAAACTGATCCGTCTATTCAATTTCAAAATGTTGATTACACTGCATAATCAATTATCTCAGTGGTTAAGGTATTGGACTACGGTTCGGAAGGTCTTAGGTTCAAACCCCACGATCACCAAGTTGCCACTGTTGGGCCCTTGCGAAAGGCCCTTAACCCTCAACTGCTCAGATGTGTAATGAGATAAAAATGTAAGTCGCTCCGGATGAGGGCGTCTGCCAAATGCCTATATGTAAATGTAAATCACGCGGCTCTAATAGGCAGCCAAAGGGGATTTTGCGAATCTGTGTGGGACGTAAACAAAAAAATTACCACATACCCCACACTGGACTCAGAAGTGTAACTTAACATCTACCTTTCTTGTTCTACGCCATTTTTTAACCGAGTTAATAGTTGAATGAATGAACATGTACCAAATCGAGGGAAGGCTTACTAAAGAAGTTTGTAAATATTGTATTCTCTCTTGTCTGCATTGCAGCCATTTCAATAAAAGTAACAGTAATGTCTGCTCAGTTTCATTCCCCTGCTTAACTTCATTTTTTCAAGCTTGTGTGGTTGATATAAACATATGCACACTACCGTTAATAGTTGCCCAGTCTGTGGCAAGATAAAACTCGGATTCAAATTTAGTATTACAGTGCATTTTTAAAAATATTAATCTTTTTCTTTAATCTCTTAAATATAAAGCACAGCGGCAATGTTAAAAAACAGAAACATAAACAGGAAATGGTGAGGAAACAAAAAAACATGCTAAAGATGTGCAAAGAGTGTGTGCTACGTGTGAAAAATGAAATGTGAGAAAGAGCAGCAAGAGTGAGAAAAAAAATAAAAATAAAATGGTATACTGAGGTGAACTCACATAGGTAGCTATGGTGCTGCCCTGGGCAAAGATGATGGACAGATAAAGGAAGGGGGCAGCGAGGAGGAGGCCAGCAGCACACACGAGTGGATCAGCACGTGGCGTTCTCGTCCTCAAACGCTTACTGACACCTACACCCATTGCTACACCCAACACTCCCGTCACACATGTGATGATTCCAAAATACAGACTAGAGGGCACAGAGACAGGATATTGAAATAAACAGATATTAGACCATAATAATCTGTGTGAAAAGGAAATGAGAAAGGGATTTTCTCTGCACATTTACAATACAAGAAGTTCGTTTTCACTAAACTGGAACTGTCAGTGTGCATCAGTGCTGCGGTGCAAAAGATGAGGTTAAACTGATTCCGTTACTATTAAAATGACAATAGCAATACACTAAAATACATCTGATCAGCAATGTACTGCTAGTTCCAGTTTCCTGCTTTTTGAAAGCGTGATATTACAGAGTTTAAGACATGCATTAACGCGACGGTGTATGTTCCCTCAATGAGTGCAAGTTTAACCTGTCAGAGGTGTCACATGGCTCCTGGATGCATGGCTGCTTCTCTCCGGTGAAGACCGCTGCTCTGAAGAGGAAAGCAGGAGCCCAAAGAGCAAGCGATCCTGTGACGAAGGCCACTGCCGTGAAACCAAAGGTCGACAGTACAAAGCTCTTACTGAAGAAAGAGGGAAAGAGAGACGGGTACAGTTAAAAGATGTACACATGGTATCCCTGAGATAAGAAAAATATTCACCTTATTCTCGAAAGATTGAATCCTAAAAATGTCACAACTACTCAGACAGCCTGGAGTCTACTGGCATACACTCTCTTAAATCACAATGACTAGCGACTACTAGCTCTAAACACACTCTCTGAGCTCAGGAAAAAAGACATGAAGGAGTCTGGCTTCATGTGAATGTGATAATTGTCATGTGATGGAGTTAGCTAGTGGGTGGAAATACACAATATTGTACATCTGTTACTTTTGAAGAATGAATCAAGAAGGATAAGAAAAGCAAAGTCGGACAATGGCGTTAAATATAAACTGATGTCAGTGGACGCGCAATGGAGATTTCAGGGTAGGAAGGTCTGAAGCCTAAACAGTGAATACTTTTATGCAAGACTGTAAGTGTGTGAAATGCAAAAAACATGCAAGTTGTAAAAGCACTGACTTCCTGAAGAGAGCCTTCATGTCAGAGAGCCAGCTGGTCCTGTGCAGTGTGTGCTCGGGCCGAGCCTCTACAGCACCTCTCTTTGGCTCCTTCACCACACACAATAACAACACCACCGCTAAAAGACCCAAAGCAGGCGTCACCTGATGGAGAGAGACAGTCAGACAAAGGCATGAAGGTGTTTATTACAATTCAATAAAAGGTGTGAATGTCGCATCAGTACGAAAGTGCAAGTGAAACATAATGTGTTTGCGGACTTACCCTCAGAGCCCAGTGCCAGTCTTTTGCCCGTTTATCCACTGCTGATCCAACTATGTAGCCCAGACCACTGACAGGTGTGTGTGTGTGAGGGTGTGTGTGAGGGTGTAAAAAAGAGAAACAGGGAGAAAGGGGGACAGAGAAAATAAATTAATGGCATCATGTTATAAAGTTTGAAAAGATCTAATGTGGAAGAGGAACCTGAACTTTACCGATTGGTAAAGTGCAGACCACCACCACAAAGCAAATGAAGTTTTTTTTCAAAACCTGCAAGGAACAGTATGTTACCCAGATATTGCAACCTTTTAAGGAACTAAACTAGATGACAATGACATGGTTTGTCTATGGAGTTCCTGATCAGTGCGTCATAGAAAATAAAAACATGATATATGATTACCAGGAAAAAGTCTGCACGAGTGCAAAACGTAGGTAAACACCTTGAGAACGTGTTCATTTGAAATTATGTATATTCTTCTGCTGCAACATATGTTCAGAATTTTTTAGGTACAAATGAACAACTATTACAGACTTTCCAGTGACTGAATAAGGAACAACAAGTCTCCAATTTTAACCACAGTTTGCACTGCTGTATGCTTGCCACATGCTCAGATGATGTTATCGTCACACTGTTTGCATCACCTTTTGTATAATGGTCACAGTCTCTGATTTACAGCAGAAACAAAGAACAGAAAGTCATCCAGGAACTGTGTAGCTCTCATAATTAAAGAAATCTTCAGTTCCTCAAAAGATTTCTGTGGTAGCATGACTCTGATTTCTAATGCAATCATATGTAAATAAATCATTTTTAAGATGCCAATTAATCACTGCTTTCACAGAATTTCAATGCTCTTGGTCTCAACGAATTATCAGTCAAGTTATCTGGTGCAGCGTTTCAATAATAATAATAATAATAATAATAATAATAATAGTAACTTAGCGTTCTGAAATCCCAACGCTTGACAACGTCAACTTCAAACTCCTCTGTATTTCTCTCACCTGCCTACAGGGATGGCAAAGTAGAAGACAGAGAGCATGATTGTTCTCTTCTCCTTCACGAAAAGGTCTGCGATGATGGTGGGTGCGATGGTGGAGTAACTGGCCTCGCCGACCCCGACGAAACCCCGTGTCAGCAACAACGCCCAAAAATGCTGTCTCACAAAAAGACAGATGGCAACGTATCAACAGTCATTTAATTAAACGCAAGAACTATAAAGAAATACTTTGGTCTTATAACAAAATTAAAACACAAGTCAAGATTAAAGAACAGGTCTAGTTTTGCTACTAACATCTTTGGTGACGTAGGAGCTGGCTAAAGTCACTAAAGACCAGAAGCTGATGCCCACACACATGATCGCCTTCCTGTTGTACCGGTCGCCCAGGTAACCAAAGAATGGAGCAAGAAACATGTAGCTGCAGATAAAGACTGAGAGAACAGGGTTCCAGTTAATTTTGGTGTTCATGGCAACAACAATAAAGCATCCACCATCATCATCATCATCATCATACCGGTTTGAAGCAGCCCAGATTTGCCATCACTGATGTTGAAGAATTTCTCAATATCAGGAAGTACACCTACAGGAAAGAACAAAAAAAATTTGACAGACTTTACAAATTACTTTCTGGTCAGCTTCCTTCATAATTGCACAAACTTTAGTGAGAAAATTTAGATTTGGGAAGACAGATTTTAGTTTTAACAATTTTTTCACCAGAATACATTTATACAAAACAATTCATTTAAATGTGACATGTTGATTTAATAAAATATAAAAGACAGCGGTTACGAAATAGGTCGAACTTGTCGTGTATACAGAGCTCCCTGTTCCAGATCACAGAGATTCAAGAGTTCAGTGATATTGATTGTGTGTTACAGCATTTGAAAGAGAGATCATGTCAATCTCACATGCGATACATCAATATCCTTGGACAATATTTGCTCAGAGTAATACAGCTTGCTGTTTAAAAAAAAAGAAAAAAAGAAAATGAATTTCAGTGCTGCCAATTTTTGCTCTCGTCATTCTACCTTTATTTAGACCATTTCCAAAAAACCTGGCAATTATCTGACATTTTACTTCAGGACAGAAGACTCTTTAAAATGAAAACTCCACTCTGTGAAATATATCGGTTACAATGTGGATGTGCTGTAATACAAACCTGCTACAGTGAATCTGTCCATATAGTTTAGCAAGTTGACATAGCAGAGGACAATCACGGTCATAAACGCTCTCCTATTGGACACTCCACTCGTGCACTCTGCCTCTGGCTGATCTGACTGCTCCTCGCTCTTTGGATCCGTCCCTTCCCCATCATCATCCGAGAAGAAGGGTGTGGTATCTGCGGTCGGCTGGACAAATGACATTTTTGCTGTACATGACACACAAACAAAGAGAGTATAGTATAAAGTATATGAATGCAAGATATTATTTCTAAAGCATGAGCATCTACAGCCTAAAGCATACATAAGGGTCCAAAAAAAAAGTGCATGAAGTTGTGTGTGCTGATCCATTTAGGAAACTAGTCACATAAAGCAGAAGTGAACACTAGAAGTGGTCTGTGGCTTCCTAGAGCGAGACCATGTATATGACCAAGTAAGTAAAAGACGTAATGCTTCGGTGAAGCTGAACACATTCCCGGAGAAGTTCACATCTCAGTGTTTTTCTTATAATAGTACAGGCATCGCAGGCCATCATGCCGACATGCCAAGCCATTTTTTTCTTTTGAAATCTAATACCATCCAATATACTGTAGCGTGTAGCCACATTTACTAAACTTCTGACTGTTAATGTCTATTAACGTCACACAAAGGTGGCACTTCCTTTTTGTTGTGGTAGACCAGAGCGTGATGTCTTTACAGGTCAAGTTTTGCTTCAATGTTGCTCTGATAAGCTACCTCACTGAAATTATTCTCCTCAGTGACCAGCAGTGCAGGGCATGATTGCTATATTCTACAGTTCATATATAACTAAGGAACGGAGTATTGTGGACTGACTTGCACTGACATTGTTTAATACTGTCAGAATAAAGCTACAGTGTGGAATTTCCCATCTAGGCATGTTTTTCAGCTCTCTATCCTAACTCACCATCTTGGTATTAATGCTAACTACACCCTTTGGTTCACCGCAATGAAGTTGGTCCGACGTTCGATAGGCCTATTCAAAGTTTCTTATCTCTGTATGAATTAAAATGCTGCAGAAATGACAAAGGGCTTGGCCTCTCTAAATCAGCACTAATCTGTAGTACACTCATATAAATTACCGACCGAAAGTCTTGTGTTTTGCGAGATAAATAAATAACCAAAAATCTGAGTATGCGCACACAAAACTTCAATCATCCTCTTATCACCAGGCCTGAAAAAATTTCTAGGTACTGTATCTGAATACACTGTAGAAATTTAATCTGTGTGGGTGAAAAGTTAAATAGAGCTTTCACCGTTTTTTTTTTTGTCAGCATGAATTTGTTAATTTAAAATACCAAATTGAGAGTCTGTTCTTCTCGTTACCAATCACTGATTAGCTGATCACTGTTGCCATCACGCATCTGGCATGTTGACCCATTTTGTATATGTTAAGTGACATATGGGGCAATGATGGAACACAAATACTGAACCATGAGCTCTTAAAGTGTTTTCACATTAGGCATAATTGATTTGGACGGTGGCCAGGAACGGTTGCTCTCCCGCCTCCCCCGGCTAGTCAGCGTCCACACTATCTTTGATCTCCGCATTTGGGTACACTACAGTATTTACATTCTCCAATACAGCGAGCCGCCATTAAACACAAAAGAGAACAAGGAAGTTGGACACTGTTGGAGCTGGGGATTGATCGCCCTTCCGATCAGTAACTCGGCGCCTTAACCCTTTGAGCCACCACTGCCCTTAACTATATATATATATAGTTAAGAAGTCAGAAGATGAGATTGGCATGTGCTACGTGCACATGAAGATTTTGAAGGAAACCGATGGCACTGACGACATCACATCTAAACAGTGACCTAATTCTGTACTCTGGAATCTAACTCAATGAACCAAGCCATCGCAGGTCATAGGCAGAGACACACAGTCATACAATACAGGCAATGAGAAAACACCAATCAGCCCACCAATCAGGACTGTGAGGTGGGGGGGAATGAAGGAAACTGACAAAGCATGGGGAGAACCATGCACGCAGACTGAAGCCGAGAGTCAGGTCCCCCTGGTGCGAGGCAACAGTGCTAACTGCTAGAATAAAAGTGTGAACAATATCATTCCCATGGGATAAAGTGTAAACAGAAGTATTTAAACAAAGAGATTATTTAGCGTGTTTGATTTTTAATTTTCAAGTTGATTTTCAAGTAACAATGACCATCTAGTTATTGTTAAAAAAAGAAAAAAAAAAGGATTTAAAACCAATTTCATATTTTCTGTTTTGTAAGTGACAAAAACATTCCCTAGCCCTTAATAACTTGCATGCCAATTCTTTGCCTTCGTAACCATTAAAGTCACTCCTGTCGGACATATTCTGTGACAAACTTGTGGATTCTCTCAGATGTAATGTTTGCACCTCATTCTTCTCGACATCTGCAATTCAGCCAGATGTCCCTTATTCAAATCAAGGCTGGAGAGAAGAAGGGGTCATAGCATGCATATTTATATAGAGGATGCACATACACAGATTTTTATAAACGTACTGTAGTTCTTTTGGAACTCAGTTGTCAACTCTATACCAGATGGAATGCAAACCTTTGCGTTGCGTAATCCTTGTCAGACAAGCAGAAATGTTACAGAACGGCATTTATTTATGCTGACTAAGCGTCTTCATATCCTGAATATTGACCAACAGATGGGAAAAAAATATATGGGTTAGTCTGCGAGCGCATGAACAGCACCTGACTCAAGAAGATAAAAAAGCTGATGATATTAGGTAACCTAATGATGAATTAAATTAGATTTTATTTGTATGGCCCTTTTAGTGATATTTATTGTTGTAAGAAAGTTTTAAAAATAGATATGAATTAGAAACAAATGTAAGGAATTGACAAGAGAAAGAAACCTTGAGGGGAACCAGAATCAACAGGGAAAACAGTTCTCATTTGGGTGATAGCGGGTAGTACAGACAGACAATACATTAATCCCAGATCTATTTGTGTGCTATAATCTTCAGGATATAATATTTAACAACACTCAGGAAATACAGGATAAACTCCAATCATATTAAACAAACAAAATAAAAAAATGTGACAAGACAGTTATATAACAATAGTTAATCAAACAGATGAATACGGCTATGCAGTATCTCACCATGGCGTTATTTATGAATATTAGATTGTTATGATTATCCCTGAGAAGCGTCAGGACGCCGGTGTTTACCTGCAGTTGTTGCGGGTTCAAGTCAGTCCGTCTACAGCACTTCCACACACTTCACTTCAGCGCCGAACTGAAGCAGCTCTATCGCTTTAAACGCGTCAACAGAAGCTTGACTGACGCGATAACATTTTTTAGAAACAGAATACAAGTTTGTTTTGCTTTGTTGTTTCTATTGTCACTGTAAAACTGCACTACGGCGTCGCCATCTTGAATTAACTCCCGATTTTTAGTTACATCCTTTTTCTTACGTCACTCACTGTCGATTGGCCAGAAGGAGAAAGACGTCTGTTTAAGCCCCACCCCCTCTGTACATCATGCAAATATAATCGTCACATGATAACGCGACAAACAGAATTACGACACATTTCGGAACAGAGGTTTAATAATAATCATTGCTGTGGTGCAAGTTTATCAACAGAAGTGTAAATCACGATCTATACCTGAAACTAGAAGTTTAGATACCCCAACTTTGCAAAAGGAAACTTACATTTCTCTCAGTGCAGTTTTCTTTGCAGCAACATCCTTCTATCTTTCTGCTCCACCCTACCCTGTCTTGAACAGTCTTATAAGCATTTAACTGCATATCATATTGTGTATGGTTGTGTTTATGACAAATAACATTTTAAAAACTGTTTTTCACAATTCCTGACATTTAATCCTAGTTAACATTCCCTGTCTTAGATCAGTTAGGATCAATTGCCACTGTCGGGCCCTTGAGCGAGGCCCTTAACCCTGTCTGCTCCAGAGTGCCGTATAATGACTGACCCTGCACTCTGGTCCCAGAGTACTAACAAAGCTGGGATATGCGAAGAATAAATTATTTTTTTTTACTGTGCAATAATGTATATAAATAGACCTGAATTTAATATGTAGATTGTTTCTGTTTTTTCCCCTCACATTCCCAGAGGGTTCAGAAGTTTACATACAATTAGTATTTGGGAACATCCCTTTTAAATTGTTTAACATTTGTCAAACGCTTAGGCTAACCTTTCCACACACACCTTACTTATCTAAGTTGCTGGAATTTCACCCATTCCACCTGACAGTACTGGTCTGACCGAGTCAGCTTTTTAAGCCTTCTTTCTTTCACACATTGTTTTTAAGTTCTTCCCACAATTTGCTTCAGGATTGAGGTCAGGGTCACTCAAATACCTCAACCTTATTGTCCTAAAGTCATTTTGCCACAATTTGGACTCCTTGTCCATTTGGAAGAACAATTTGTGACCAAGCTTTAATATTCTGGCTGGTGTCTTGAAATGTTGCTTTAATATATCCACATAATCTTCCTCCCTCATGATGCCATCTATTTTGTAACATGCACCAGTCCCTCCAGGAGGAATGCACCCCCACAATGCTGTTGCTTTAAGGTTGGCATGGTGTTCTTCAGCTTGCAAGCCTCCCCCTTTTTCATCCAGACAACAATGTTCATTATAGATAAATAGTTAATTTTTTGTTTCAATAGAATAGATTACATTTCTCCAAAAAGTAAGAGCTTTGTCCCAAGTGCAGCTGCAAACTCTAGTTTGGCTTTATGGCGGTTTTGGAGCTGTGACTTCTTCTTTGTTGAGCAGCCTTTCAGGTTACGTTGATGCTGGTCTCATTTTACTGGATATAGATACACTTGTATCTGTTTTCTTCTGTGTCTTCACAATGTCACAAAGATTGATTTGTACTTTTCATCTTCCTGAGTGGTACAAGTACACATCTTCCTGAGTGGTCACATTGTGTTTATACTTGCGTAGTATGGTTTGTACTGATGAATGTGGTATATTCAGGCATTTGGAGTTGCTTCCAAGGAATGAACCAGATTTGTGGAGGTTCACATTTTTTTTCTGAGGTCTTAGCTGATTTCTTTTGATTTTCGCATGATGTCAAACTAAGAGGCACTGAGTTTAAAGGCATACCTTAAAACACATCCAGAGATACACTATATGAGCAAAAGTATCTGGCCAAACTTGTTAAATACTGAATTTGGGTGTTTCAATCAGGCCCTTATCCCCAGTAAAGGGCAATCTTAATGCTTTTGCATACCAAGACATCTTGGACAATGCTATGCTCCCAACATTGTGGCAACAGTTTGGGGAAGGGTCTTTTCTATTCCAACATGACAGTGCCCCCGTGCACAAAGCAAGGTCTATAAAGACATAGTTTGATGAGTTACTGTAGGTAGTGGTAGAACTTGACTGGCCCTCGCAGAGCCCTGACCACAACCCTATCGAGCACCTTTGGGATAAACTGGAATGGACATTGCGAGACAAGCCTTCTTATCCAATATCAGTGTCAGACTTCATAAGTGCATTACAGAAAGAATGGAAATGAATTCCCATTCACTCCAAAAATCTTGCGGGCAGCCTTCCAAGAAGAGTGGAAGCTGTTATACTGTAGCAGCAAAAGAGGTGATAAACTCTATAATGAAGTATTTGTATACAATATCATTGCAGGTTTGGCCAAATACTTTTGTTCATATAGTGTACATCCCCAATTGACTGAAATTATCTTCTAAAGACATAAAATCACTTTCTGGAATTTTCCAAGCTGTTGAAAGCCCAGGTGTATGTAAACTTTTGAACCACTGGAATTGTGATATAATGACTTATAAATGAAATAATTTATCCGTAAACAATTGTTGGAAAAATTACTTGTCTCATGTATAAAATAGATGTCCTAACTGACATGCCAAATCTAAAAAAGTAGTTTGTTAACATAAAATCTGTTGAGCACTTTGTATGTTGTTTCGTTCAGGTTGCTTTGTCCTAGTGAGAGTTATTACAGAATATTCTGGACCTCTTTTG
>JAQMYJ010000008.1:10203815-10218980 GCA_030014305.1 Clarias laeviceps
TGGTTGATAACTAGAAAATTATACTGACTGTCATTTGCATTGACTAATTATGAAAATCAGAGAAAGATATAATTTGCATAATAATTTGGAACGTAGTGTATATCTCCTTAAATAATGAGCTTAATTTTTTAAATATTTAGATTATGTGCATGAAATGAACCTGGGCTGAAGGTGGCAAAATATTTGCAAGAACCTGTATATAACAGGGGAACTATGCAAACAGGACATGTTGTAATGTCTTCTATTGATTGACAAGTCAGTAATCAAATAGATAACAATAAATCCCATCAGTGTTTATTATAATCTGCACCTCTTTTCTTTTACACCTAGACATCCTATACTACCACCAATTAATTTCAGTTAATACAGAACTAACTCAAAAAATAAATAAATAGAACAGCAGCAAGATTTTTATTATTGTTTAAAATAGTAAATATACTCTACATGTGATGTAGAAACATACAGTATGTAAATTTTATAATTATTTAAACCTCATGAAGAAAGAAAAAGCAAATAAGACAGCTGACATGAAACAGTACTGTTAATGAAATTAGGCCCAGACGTCAATGACATCACCGTCCTCCATATCCAGCTGTAAAGGTGTCTGATTGTGTTTCAACTTTAACCCATCGAAAAGGAATTTGACCTTGCGCTTAGCAGCAGCGGACAGACCTGAAGTGTACTGTGACAGAATGGAACCCAGAGGAGCATCCTGAAAGGTGGAGAAAGTAAGAAATCTATAAGAAAAACAAAATATACAGGGTGTACTCAAAAGAGGTCCAGAATATTCTGTAATAACTCTCACTAGGACAAAGCAACCTGAACGAAACAACATACAAAGTGCTCCTCAGTGTATGGAGCTTCAAACACACTGAGTTGGACCGATAAAGTAGGTGCCAGACAGCCATGACGCCGTTTAATGCCATACCCCTTCACTCAGTCAATCCACTTCTCATCAGTAATGAGCAGCGCATCTTTATAGTGCGAACCTATTGGGTCACCAGTTTGTTTATGCGATGTCAGACTGAATTTAGTTAGAAATATGGTGTTCCTAACGTACCCTCAAAGAGTGTTATTCAGAGAATGGTACGGAAACTTCTCCTGGCGGAGCCCGCCTGAAAATGTTGCAGAACACAATCCTTGATTTGCAACGTCATCTGCAGCAGTTGCCTACGAAATCTCTGAATCTTGCCCGATACGTTCAGGACCATTTCAACATGATACTCCATGTGTCTGGCAGAAAACGGAAATCACATACATTTTTTTTGTTGCTTCATTATAGTGAGAGTTATTACAGACTATCCAGGGCCTCTTTCGAGTGAGTCACCCTGTACATCACGTGCTAAGAAAAATCTGGATCTTCACCAACTTTATCTAAGGAATATTCCTGTACGGATCCTTTTTCTTTGCCTTGCAGTCGCAGGGTGATGACATCACAGCTGCTTTCATCTTCTTTGTCGTCGGCTATCACAAGACAGTCTGACAGATCATGCATAAAAGGCAAAATGTAAAAGAGGAAAAAGTGCCACCCAAGTTAATAAGTAACTAACCTCTTGATTAAAATGATTAATCAGGAACTTTTTAACTTACCTATAGTGTCTGTAATGCTAAGATCTAACTGTGTGATTGTTGAGTGCACATGAAGCTCATCATCATTTTTCATCAACAGTATTTTAGTGGTCGGGACTTTAAGTTTGACAGACAGCTGAGCTACAGCCTTGCTCAGAGGATCTGTCTGCAAGTGACAATCAGATCATTATATTGTATTCGTAAGAAAAATACCATTAAGCCATAGTTCTGATTTTCTCTTTCTAGTTCTGATCATCACTGTAGGGAAAAAAAAAAAACTTACTGAAAGCACTGGAATTTTGTGAACATCCATTCGCCAGCGAATTTTCAGTGAGATTTTTCGGGCACGTTCTCTGCGCTTAGGATTGACCAGACGCTTTTTCTGTTCATCATTTATTATAATATTGTTGTCATCCCCATAGCAGTCATGTATTTGGGAGCGACAGTCACTGAAGTCTGGAATACCTTCATGCCTTCTGGTTGTTAAACACACAAACAATAAAAAAATAAATCTAGATTTATTTCTTCGGCTTAAAGTAAATTTGGTTCTGGTGGAGAGCAGGTTAAACAGTTAACAGTTTTTTCAGAACCATTATGGCCTTTGCTTCTACTTTAACTTGATTTATTGAGAAAAGTTCTATTTTTTCACTCGATTTTTTACTGACCTTACTCTTTTGTTTAACCGCTTAGTTTTCAATCTAGGAAGGATGCAGGGAGGCGGAGGTGAAGGAGAAGTTTGTTTCAGCAGTCCAAGTTACAGAGCAAAGCAAGATAAGAGAAGTGATGCCATCACATTAAATACTTTAAATCTAATAAATTTCCACACTTATTTATCAACTCATTTAGTAATTGACTTACTTTACCATTTAATTCAGTCAGGAGTGAAACTCACTGTGGCAGTTCTTGTTCTGTTTCCTCCTCAGAGTCACTCAAGTTTATGGTGATTGGACAATTCTTACATTTGGGTGGGGAGGGAAGCCAAAGACTGGCTTCTTCTTCTTCACTGACATCTATCCATCCACAAACACAGCAGCATTGGATAAGTTATCACTTATAACACACTTATGTATAATTTAAAATAGATAAACTGAACCTGTCTAAACTGTATCATGGACAGTCTAAACTTTCAATGGAATCATATTTGCCAAAAGATTTGCATATATTTCAAAGGTAATGTTAGTATCCTGGTAATGCAGGGCTACCTATGCAGTCCACTTGTTTGTAGAGGGGTTGTTTCACTGGAGGTTTGTGGGCGACCTGAAATCAAATGTAAATATTAGAACAATTTAAGTGAATTTTGGGGTCTTTAATAGATCGTCAATGTTGTCGTCAGTGGAGTTCAACAATCTTTATGATATAAAATAGATTTTTTACAAACACAAAATACAAACTCACACACACACTCCCTCATTCATTATCTACACCGCACCGCATCGGAGTGCCAATCACAGGGCACACGCCTCAATCACTCACACACTATGGGCAAACTAGAAATGCCAATAAGCCTAATCGGGATGTCTTTGGACAGTGGGAGGAGATTGGAGTACCTGGAGGAAACCCACTAAGCATGGGGAGGACATGAAAACTCCACACACAGAGACCCGTTATGGGAATGAAACTTTGACCCTGGCAGCACATGACCACTGAGAATTGACAGATAATTGGTGTGAGTGCTTTACCTTTTTGTAGGAAATGGGCACCGCTGGAATGGCTGGAGGGTCGAGGACACGCCTTCGTTTAGGACATGGAGTTGGGCAGCTATGTGCCACAATCTCAACATCACTGTCACTGTCGTGTGCCTGAATCAGATCAGGGGGAAAGAGAGGAAAATATCAGGAAACATCTAGTATCTGATCAACAGACTCCAGTCAGAACTCAAACATCAAACAGTCTGTGAAAACCTTTTAAGGAAGCTGAGTGCAGACACAAACACTGTGGGGATGTTTTCATGAAAGTAAGACTAAAGGTTAACAGTGCTGGACATAAATTAATATCTATAGCTTGGACATAAAAACACCACTAGTGGATCATTCTCTACTGCAAGCCTGAACCGGTTCATCTTTTCTACTGAAACGTTTATCTACCAAACCTGAGTTGATAACTAATCTTATAGTGAGATGATGCTAGCAAGCTAAATACAGAACACTGTAACAGAGGAATTACACTAAGACTCACGATCATAGCATTTAAAAGATTTTAAATATATGTATTTAGATTAAAAAAAATAAAAAATAAAACACATCCTACCACTTGAGCCATGCTTGATTTCCGCGCCTCAATGCTAAGTAGAGGCGGGGCTTAATTTTCAGCCAATAGGAATTCAGAACAAACCCGGAAGCGGCGGCTGCGCGCCAGCCATACTCTTCCTGTTTGTGCTGTACCTTGACGATTAAAAGTAATAATAATAGTTCCTATTCTTTCCAGCAACATGATTTTGGATATTATTACTTCTCAACCTTAATTTAGTTTTTCACAATAAATTTTCAACAGTCAGTCATTAATACTTTATTTCACCCATAGACAACAAAACAATGGTAATTTACTTAAATGCAGTTATCCATGTCACAGTTGTAATTATTTTGGGCATTGGTGGCTCAGTGGTAGGTTTCTTGCCATCCATGTTGTAAGCCCGGGTTTAAAGCCCAGCCACTCAATGCCGTGCAAGTCCCAAGCCTGAATAAATTAGGAGGGTTGCATTTGGAAGGGCATCCGGTGTAAAACCTGTTCTCAGCTGTGTGCGGATCGGATGGTCCACTGTGGCGACCCCTTGATGGTAGCAGCCAGAAGAGTAACAACAACCATTGTAATTATTCTAACTCATTCAAATGTTCACCCTTCCTTACACCCAGACATTAAACAGCAAGCAGAACCACACAAAAATACAGAAAAGAAGTTTCTCTTTTTATTATGTTACACTCTATATCTGCAGGCCTTATCTTTGGCTGCAACCCGACAGGAATATTGTACAAAAAAAAAAAAAAAAAACATACATTATCTACACATTTCCAATTGTATACCAATTCCCCACTGACGATTATCCAAGAATCATATACAAATTTAAACATATATTTAGCCTTCCTCCTGGTAACATTTCATTAGAGCTGGTATTTAGTGATTTCAGGGTCTTCTTCAGATCCATTTGGTCGTGTAGTGAAAATATGCAGCAGGAGTCTGATTCTACACCAGTCCTCCTACTTAAAGACCACTTCATCATGTTCTTATCTTCATCTGTAACATCCTCCTCTTCACTTTTTCTTGTTCTCCTTGCAGGCCACTACATATCTTTGGGCAACGTTGAGAGGCGGTGAGTAGCCATCTGCATAGGATGTGTCTTCAAACAGCACCAAGTAGTCATCCTGGGGCTGTAATTGAAATGATATGGTTAAAATAGTAGGACAAATCTACTTATAATATTATTTTACAGACATAACATTTCTCACTTTCACTCATTAATTGTCTATACCGCTTTAGCCTGTATTCAGGGTCGCAGGGACCTGGAGCCTATCCCAGGAGGCTTAGGGTACAAGGTAGGGTACACCCTGGACGAAGTACCAATCCATCGCAGAACACACACTTATAAACTCTCTCACACACTCCGGGCAAATAAGACTAACCTACATGTCTTTGGACTGTGGGAGGAAAGCGCAGTACCCCGAGGAAACCCACCTAGCACGAGGAAAACATGCAAACTCCATGCACATAGAGACGGGAATTGAGCCTGGCCGGGAACCAAACCCGGACCCTGGAGGTGCATCGCAACAGTGCTAACCACTACACCACCATGCCTCCTATACATAACATTTCATAAGAAAATTTTTATATTCCATATAAACTGAGCCGCATCCAGCAACCAGTGTACATTCAACAGAGGGGCTCAAACTCCAATATGAAAAATATATGCATAAAAAAAAAATCACGGTCACAATAGCATCAACGATGGTGCGACTACTTACATCTTCAAGTTTTAAAAAGGGCACAAATAACAACTGTTGAAGTGTATACATTTTTTGGCCCCTCTTCATATAGTATACATTATATATTATAAAATATAGAGGAATTAATCATTATATTCTCATTATAGCTTTTAGCATTTCCCGCATTGTACATGTGCAGTGGACAGACATTTAAAACTGTGGACAGAGTGCTAGTTTCAGAGGTTGTCTTTGCAAAAGGGTCAGTTCTGTGCAACCAAGACCTAATGATGTTAGAGGCTTTATACATGCATCATAATTCATCATATTAGCATCAGCCATTTTCAAAGCTGGCATTACAATAAGACCTGAATAATAAAAGAGGAACTAATATCCCAATGATCAATCAATGACATGAGGAAGAAATAACCGCAAATAAAACTAAAGTAGCTACACTGAAAATGCGGTGCTATAAAAATTTTATTTGAACAGTTACATACGTATAACAAAGTAAAATTTCTCTCTTATTTTGAGCATCCCTGTAATGTGTACATTTTTATTTTCTATTATATTGTTATTCACTTTATAGAATTATATAAAAAAAAATCATATTCCATGACATTTATAAAAACCCAATGGATATTTGTTCATTTTTCAAAACTTGAAGGGTGACTTTGGATGCTAAAATATGTTCAACTATCTTTATTTGTATGCTGTGAACCACCACTTTTCCCAAACTGTCCCTCCCTGTGCTTACCCGGTGAGGGGGGGTATGAATAAGGGCTCTGTAGAAACAGGTGGTTTGTGGGTAAAGGGCCAGCACCAGCTGATCTTTGCTGAACAGTGCCTCAGGGTCTGTCTCTGGGTTGGCTTTCCACTGCGGCAGTGGGATGATTCGTCTACGGCTTAAAGTGTGTCTCCTAGAGAAAAAGAGGAGAGTATTGACAGGGGAGAGAACACACAGCAATGTAACATGATGAAAAAAAAACAAACACACAATTAAAACAAATAAGATGTCATGGGAAAATAATGCATGATGGGGTGATGTAATGCACCTGATACAAACAGGAGTAACTGTTGATTATTTTTTAATAACACCATGTTGCGTTTTATACCTTCAACACTACAACTTGACACATTTTAATTTATTAAAAAAAAATCCACAACTAGTGCTGGACAATTAATCGCATTAAAATCAAAATCGCTGTACGGACCTGTGCAATTATTTAATTATTGCAATTTATTACAGGTAATATAAGTATAGTCGGGAATTTATTAATCATTTGCCAATAATTTAGGTATTTGTTTATTTTTGAAATCCTTTTTTTTTAAAGAATATTGGCAAACATCCTCTTAATGATCTAATTTGTGCCATCACTTGATGTTTTTTAGACCCCTGACCTTTTTCACCATATGTAATTTTTGAGCACCCTCTTTCAGATTTAGACCACACTTTGCTGCTGTGATAAGGCATTTTGGAGTGCGTCTCTTGTGATTATTGCTAATTCAGCTGCGATAGCATTAGTGAGGTGTAGTCGGTATTGCAATTCATCCCTAAGTGGGTCAGTGGGGCTGGCACTAAGAAGGCAATTAAGTTCTTCCACTCCAACCACAGAAAAGCATGTCCTCATGGAGCTCACTTCGTACACAGCAGCATTGTCATGCTGGAACAGGTTTGGCCCTCTTACAATATATATATATATATATATATATATATATATATATATATATATATATATATATATTTAAACAATGACAAGATATTTTTTATATTATCAAGATAATAATAAAAAATATATATATATTTTTTTGTTTCATCAATATTTAGTATGCAGTCACTTGCTCAGTTCATGCCTACTTGATTGCTTCCTGAAGATCATGTACAGAATGCTTTTTTTTTTTGACTGATACTGTCTTCTTCACCATTGTCCAACAGTTTTCAGTTGAATTTAGGTCTGGAGATAACTCAGTGGATGGCACCAGAAGCTGAACATCACTGTCACATAGCCAGTTTTTCAATAGTTATTCAGTTAATTAGCACAAATCCTAAGCCAGATAGGCTGGAACTACGACAGAATATTAGGGCCAATTTTCAAGAAAGAAGAAAAAAAAAAAAACTCGTGGACCTCCGAGTGGCGCATTGGTAAAGTGCTCGCCCCATCATCCGGAGATCGCTGGTTCGATTCCCGGGTGATGCTGTAACCAGCCGGAGGTCTAGAGAGAGCTGATTGGCCGAGCTCTCTCAGAGGGGAGGGATGAGAGGTACCTGGTGCTCGTAGAGACGTAAACTCATACACTGGAGTAAATATACACTGTGTTTAGAAGAAAATACCATACTGACTTGACTGCTTTTGTTTATTATGAACTACAACAATGGACCAATTAACACTGGTTATATCATCACACAATACAAAGGGATTTGTGGTACAAAAGGGAACAATATGACACTCATTAAATTAATGACACCTTATGGTGTGGACCTCCGTAGAACGCAACGTCTACAATACAAAAGGGCCTAATGCTCTTTGGCATATAGAATCTTATGACAAATTCAAGCCATATGGCATAGGGATAAATGGATGTATCAATGGTTTCAATCGTTTTGATGACTGGATGTAAGCTTATATAACAAATAATGACCCCAAGGTTGTGGCTCATTACTATTGGCCCTAATACTCCGCCGTCTGCCCAACCTTGTAAAGTGTATATGTGGTTTCCTTCCTTGATAGAAAAAACACACAGATGTTCGAGTTTACATCTCGAAACTTTTTGGGTTTACATCTCAAACCTTTCCAGTTTTTTTTCTCAAAAATTTTGACTTACAACTTGAAACTTCTTAGTTTTAAACTCGGAAATTCCCTGCCCCTCCCAACTCTTTATTTATTTTATTTTATATCTCATATTGGCCCTCTAATACTCCATCATATTGGAACTAATTTGTACACAGGGTGAACTATAATAAAATATAATAAAATGTCATATGTTGTCATAATACTTTTGACCATCATTGTTGTTCGAATGAAGTTAATCTGTACAGCTACAGCACACAAAAACATCCTATACAATTGTGTGCTTCCAACTTTTTGGCAACAATATGGAGAACTGAAGAACCAGAACTGGTGTGTTGGTCATGTGTCCAAAAACCTCTGATCATATAACACAAGCATTTTTTTCTTTTTTTAGATTTGTTGGAATACAATTCTGCAACGCTATTAAACATTCTGTGCTTTCTGACCAATCAAGTTGAGGGATATAACATCACTGTGGTTTAAATGCAATTATTAGAGATGCTACTTACTCCTTTCCTTCTTCATCAATGTCATCCACTTCATACCTAGGAAAAGAATGTAGAAAACCCATGAAGTTAAATTTCAGAACCCAACTATTGCCATGAACCATTTCCTGGTGTCAGATAGTCACTTGTCCGTATGGTTTCACAGAAGTTAAAGTGTAACATGGTGGGCTTAACTGGCAGATAGTTACTTGTTGGTGGAGTGATTGTAGCTGACCACTTCAGCCAGGATCCACTGTTCATCACCATCCACAGCCTTCACCCTAGCTGCCACCTTATCACCCTGCTTAGCTACGTAGTCACTGCTTGCGGGTATTGCTCCACACAAAGGAGGCGGGCTAAAGCAAATAAACAACAGGGACAGAAATACATTTTGCCACATCATTGTTTATTAATAGAAAATGTAACTTGGAGAAACTGGGCTGGTACCTTTCACCCGGTTTTCCGATCCAGAGAGGAAGTGTCATAGCAGATTGCTGTAACAGGGTCATCAGAACACCCCTCCGCATGGTCTTTCTGGGTGGGTCACTGTCGGTGTAGACCCCCGCCATCCTTACAGCTGGAAGATGAGAAAGAGGTGTGTGTCATGCATGTTTATCGTAAGTAGTTAAACTTCAACACACACATTAACAAAGACTCTCACATTGACACAAACTTTTAATAACTCACCAATACGTCTCTCCTCAAGTCGTGATTTAATTTCTAGAATCTTGTCAAGAGCATGGCGTAATATACTGTTAAAAAAATCAGAAAAAAAGTCAGTGATCTCTGCACATCAGTTGTGTTACATATAGAAAGATGTCACAAAGTCACCAACAGAGTCGAGCCATGTATTCAATACCACAAGATGGAGCTCTGTCGTTACTGTGCCCCAAGCACGATCAAAGCATGAACGAAATAAACTAGTCATTTGTGCATTAGTGCTGTAGTGTTTAGTTACAACATCATATATAAGAGATTGCACATAAAAGTTCATATATTATATAGTATGAGGGGTGTTCAAGTCAAACTGGGACTTGTGAAAATCGACTGATGAAATTTAAACCGAGTCACTTCAAACACAGTACAGTGATGAGACTCTTGGCCACAGTGAAACATCTGAATGGCGTAAACGTTTAAAAAAAAGACCGTATGTCTGTGAATAACGATCCTGGCTGATGTGGCTCAGAACCGTCTGTAGTCGTTCCTGTGAACATTCAGACAGCGGAACGCCTGATGAGTCAAAACTGATGGATAACTTGTCACCAACTTGAGGGAGAGACGCATCTGTCTGTGGGACCTGTACACACGAACATTACTTGGTAACCCAGCATTTCAGACATGAAGCAGGCAGTCCGGTCATGTACTGAAAAAAAAATTCCACCTTGATGGTATCCAACCACTAGAGAAATGCTGGGATAAGTGCTTAAGTGTAGCAGTGATTATAAAAAGGACTAAAGGTAGTTTTGCTCTCATATCTGTGTTCTGTTATTCGGCACAATCAAAGGTCCCAGTTTTCGTCATAGTTTTTGATTTTGCGTTTTATCTTCTTCAGTTGTGTCTGGACATAAAGCAAGGAACTGTGCTTCCAAATATTTGGCAGTTAAACGGTGCATGTGTATAATATGCACCGTAATTAAAAGTAATTACCTGCACTCAGCCTCGGCATCTGCTTTTGCTGTGGTGTACAGTCCACGCAGCTTTGTCCGATAGTATGGAGAAGCTGGGGAAAGATACAATTCTGACATTATTCTGTATTGATAGCTAGTACAGAAGAGCATTTAATAAAGTAAAAGAGGAATGTAGACTCACTTTTGTTTTCTGTCTGCATTCTTTCATGTGTCTTCTGGATGTTTAGTAGGTTGTGTTCACTGCGCGAACGCTCCTCCTAAAAGACACAAATTCCACATAATCGACTATAATTCATAACACGCTTTTACATACAAAAGAGCCAGTTAAAAGGTGTACAGGTAGCTAATTTATTATCCATGCACTTTGCAGAAGCAAATTCATTTACATCCAGCATTAGATTTATCGAAAGATTTTACTTTGCTAAAATGAAAACATCTAAACGCAGTAAGGTACAATAAGGGGGAAAAAAACGTATAACAGGTTACACAATCTCAAACAAATATTGACATGCAAGGAGAGTCCAGATTCAAACCATGATAAAATGTAAAAAAAAAAATTTAATGTAATAATCAGTTTAGAACTTAATGATTACAATTAAAATACCAAATAAAAATTATATAGTGATGTGTACAAACTGCGGAACTCATTTCTACAGGGTCTCTCAAAAGTCTCTATACACAGGAGATCAACAGTTTCCGAATTCCTGGATTGCTCACCGATGGCCAGTGGAGCGGCCTGCGGAGACCCCCTTGATTATCAGCTGCATGGGCACAAGACGGGTACAGTGTACCAGGACAATATACAGCACAAAGATCTCATTTTAAGTGCAATTACATGCAACATGTAACTGGTTTTATATATATATATATATATATATTTTTTTTTTTCCCCTTTTTTAAAAGGGCATGTATAAAGATTTTTGGGACACCTTATTTAGCTCATGTATGAGGTCTGTTCCAAAAGTAATGCAAAAGCAGGCATTAACTTTTTCATCATAACAGGTCCTTCAAGATATCTGTGCATATGAGGGCTGTTCCAAAAGTAAATCAAAAGTCAGCAGAGCTTGTTATTAACTGACACACGTCGTTTAACTTGGACATGTTGATAGAGTTACTCTTTCTTTATTCAAAGATAAATTTGTGCCATCACTCAATCTAACTCTCGAATTGTCTATGGAAAATCCCCTTTGTTTCAGTTGGTATCTCACTATAGTACAGGATGACAAGAGCAATGTGCACAGATGGATAAAGACGTTTAAAGAAAGGGAAACCAGCAATAAAGATAAACCACACAGTGAGAGACCATCAAATGTGACAAAGCAGATTTTCAAAAAGGAATCGAGAGTTGGGTTCAACGAGGGCACAAATGCATCTCTTGTGATGGACACTCTGTTGAGTAGTATCTTTGTATAGAGGAGGAATTACTCTACAACTGTGCAAATTGAGCGGCCTATTGTAAGTTAATAAAAAGCTATTCTGCCTTTTTTTATTTACTTTTGGTACAGCCCTCTTTCATATCGGAATTCCCCTTTTGCACTGATTAATGCACACTTACCTTTGCTTATGTTTAGTGTGTGCTTTGAGTTTCTTTTGGCATGCTACCCATCCTCTGTCATTATGTTTACATTTATTTATCTTTATTCTACGATATCTATTGATGATGATTTAAGAATGCTTTATTTCTCATTATCTTTATTTTATCTTATTTTGTCTTGACACTTATTTCTGTCAAGTAAACTTAAGTAATAAAATTTCTTTTTCTTCTTCTTCTTATTACTGTCATTATTACCAAATGAAATTAATAAGTATTTGATTAGATTAATAACGGGTTCTCCTTGTTATAATTAGTGTGTGGTTTACCCGAGTTAAACACTTACCTGTGTTTGTTTGATCAGCTGATGGAGCTCAGTCAGCAGCTCAGCAATTTTGGTATCTGCAGACACTAAAGCCATTGAGCCTGTAACAAAACAATACATATTTCTCGGTTTTACTTTCAGAATGGTGATCCACACAAACAACTCCTGTGTGTGTGAGAGGCAACCGTCAATGAATGTACTGTACACTGCCTCCAATAATTTTTCATATTAGCTCTAGCTTGGATTACGTGCTGCATTCACCATGCTGTTGTTTAAAATGACAAGTTCATGTGTAAAAAAGATTACTCATACTCCCAGAACCACTCTTTCACTATTTGAGTCCTGGAATACGCCTGTACCATCAGGGAAGAAAAACTTCATAGATGTGATGACCTGAATGTGCTGAATGACCAGGTAGTCAGCTGACTTTATTTTATTGCCACATAAAATTGCTGAGCTTAGACCTGTCCAACTGAAGCAACCCCAGATCATAACACTGCCTCCAGAGATCTGTATAGTGGGCAATTTGCATGCATCATCTCATTCGTGTCTCTTCTCACTCTGGACTTATCAGAGCACATGACATTTCTTTAATGGTCCAAAGTCGAATCTTTATGGTCCCTAGCGAATTGAAGCCTTTCTTATGGCTACAGTTGTTTAGTCCCAGTCATCTGGAAGTGATTTTACTTTCTATTACTATTAAACATAGTTGTGATTTCTATTGTAATTTTTTTTTTTAGAATGCAACTTCACCAAGCGTTTGAGTGAATTACCGTCATCGGAGATCACTTACTTTCTCATTGTCTTTACCACTTTATTCTGTGTACAGGGTCATGGGAGGCCTGGGGCCTATCCCAGAAGACTTAGGGCATGATGTGAGGTACACACTGGATGGGGTCCCAATCCATCACAGGGCTCACAGACATGCTCATTCACATATGGGCAATTTGGGAATGCTATTCAGCCTAACCTGCAGGCCTTTGAACTGTTAGAGGAAACTGGAGTACCCGAAGGAAACCCACATGCAAACTCCATGCACCCAGGCCGGAGGCGGGAATCGAACCCGGACCCTTAGGTCACAGTTACACACACATGACCTTATAAATGCTCTACAGAATGAATGGGCACGAATTCCCACAGCAACACTCCAAAATCTTGTGGACGGCCTTCAAAATGTTTGAATGGACTAAAATGATCAAGTAACATCTCTAATATTCATGCTTATTAAAACAGACATAAATAATAACATAAATAAATACTGTGTGTGTGAAATGTCAGTTGAAAACCGTGCAAGGTGACAGAGCTAACCACTAAATTATGGTCATTCATTCATTATTAATTTTTATCCTGACCAAATTTCTTCAGTAAAGTTGATGGTTCAGTACTGCCTTTCCAGGTTTTAATAATGCATCTGACACCTCTTAACCCTGGTCTCTTCAGCAAGCACCTGGGATGTTTGCCTTATACAATCAGATAATTTCATCCTTCTGGAAAAAAATATGATTTCCACAACTACTAGATACATCTTATAATGTGGTTCTATTATTAATGAGAAACTGTTGGGATAAGCGATACGGCTAGCGTTAGCTTTAGCATCATCTGTGCGAGTGCAATTTAATGAAAGATTACAACCGTTTTTAATTTACTGTCTGGGCAAATGATCCAATGACCAAATCTCTATGCATTATCAGTACGCATAAACGTCAACTAAATATTTAGAAGTGCAACGTTACCTCTGTTTAGAAGCTTTATTTTCGGTTTTGAATCGGCTGGTTAGCTAATGAAGCAGGCCTTGTACGGGAACCTGGGAGGGACAAACTTACTGAAAAGACATGTTTTGAAAACGCGTCCCTTAGGTCACAGTTACACACACGTGACCTCATAAACGCTCTACAGAATGAATGGGCGCGAATTCCCACAGCATCCAAAATCTTGTGGACATCCTTCAAAATGTTTGAATGGACTAAAATGACCAAGTAACATCTCTAATATTCATGCTTATTAAAATAGACATGAATAAATAAATACAGTATGTGTGAAATGTCAGTTGTAAACCCACCTACTATTAAAGGTGTTTCAGGTATACAATGGAATTTCAGTATAATGTATTCAATTTGCATTATCATAATTATATAACAGTAGTCAAATCGACTATTTAACAATAACATTATTTAAGCTAGGTGCACTTTCAGAAAAACAATTTAAACTATACCTCTATATACGTGTCTATATAGACATGCCTTCTAATTCCTTGCTTCTTCCTGATTTAGGTTTCACGCCTACCATGTGGAAGACCTGGGTTCGATTCCCAGCCACTGGATGCAGTGCCGGTGCTGAAGGCGGATAAAATGTGAGGGTTGCATCAGGAAGGGCATCCAAAGTAAAATACAAAATTGTTGTCAGCTGTGACGACCCCTCGACGGGAGCAGCTGAAAGACTAACAACAGCAACATTGTAATATAATTCTGAAGGCATCCAAAATAGGCAATAGTCAACTTTGAACAGTTGATATTGAGATGTGTTTGCTACTGACAGTATGCTCTGTAAAGCCTTCATAAAGGATCTAATCTGAGGTGCTCTTAATTGGTGAACTTGTCCTCTGCAGCAGGAGTGAGTTTAGGTCTTGCTTTCCTGGGATGGTCTTCATGAGAGTCAGTCTCATCATGGTGCTTGATGGGTTTTGCAAATTCACCTGACAATACTGTTCTTGCATGAACTACTTAGAACAGCTGACCGTCATGTTTTAAAATAACAACTAACTGTTTTTGTTGTTACTAATTACCTAATGCCATATCTTTTATTTCATAGTTTTGAAATCTACAGTATTGTTTTAAATGTAGAAGTAAATTGCCAAACAGTGGATTAGAAGGTATATATATATATATATATATATATCAAATATATATTCAAAAGTTTGGGGTCACTTT
>JAQMYJ010000008.1:10219080-10250111 GCA_030014305.1 Clarias laeviceps
AATACTACAGTATTATCATCTATGCAAACCATGGTTTTCTGGATTTATTTGTTATAAAGTGTGATCTGATCTTAATCTAAGTCAAGAGTATTAACAAATATAATGTGTCTAAAAGAATAACACAAAAAAACAACCATAAAAACCTCATAGTGCTACTGAAAAAATTATGTAAATCCTTGAGTTAAGGACCACTAAAAAGTTACTTGGAGTCAGCTGAGGTGTAGACAAGAGCTACTTTGACTGATAAAAACCACTTTTCTGAGGTTGCTCTGCTCAAGAAAAACAAGCTAATGTGAGCCATGCCTTACCCAAAAGAGCTTTTAGAGGATCTATGATCAAGAATTGTTGATTTACATAAAGCTGGAAAGGGTTACAAATAGTTTTTAAAGACTTTAGAAATTCACCAGTCTACAGTTAGGCACTTTGGGACTGCGGCTACTCTACCAAAAAAGTGGTAGCCCAGTCAAAAAACCCAAAGAGCACAACAAAGACACATCAATGAGAAAAAGAAACAATCCCGAGTGACAGCCAAAGATTTGAAGGTTAACATCTGTGTTCATGAATCTACAGTACGTGAACAAGTAGAGTGTCCATGGCAAGACACCACAAAGGAAGCCACTGCTTACTAAAAAGAACATTGCTGCACACCTGAAGTTTGCAAATGAGCACATTGACACTCCACAGTGGTATTGGCAAAATGTTTTATGCACTGATGAACCTAAGATTAAACTATTTGGAGAGAAGACGCAGCACTACAGTACATCTGGCGTCAACCAGGCACTTCATACCATCATGAAAACATCATCCCAACCATAAAGTATGGTGGAGGAAACATCATGATGTGGCCTGCTTTGTTGCATCAGGACTGGCCAGCTTGCAGTTATAGAGGGGAAGACGAATACCCAAGTGTATTAAAAAATTCTTCCGGATAATGTGAGAATGTCTGTACATCAGCTGAAACTCTGTAGAAGTTGGGTGATGCAACAGGACAATCACCTAAACCACTGGAGCATGTCCACAACAGAATGGCTTTAGAAAAACAAAATCCGCCTTTTGGAGTGGCCAAGAGCCCAGACCTCGACGCAATAGAGATGCTAAAGAATGACTTGAAAAGAGTCATACACATACTGTATGAGCTAAAACAGTTCTGGCAGGAAGAATGGGCTAGAATTCCTCTTGAATGATGTGCAGGACTGATCCACAGCTACAGGAAGCACCTGGTTGAGGTTATTGCTGCCAAATTGTATGACAAATGAATGCAGAAACCCATAAAATTCCAAATGGTTAACATTCTCTGTGTATGTATGTCTTTGGGATGTGGGAAGAAACCATAGTACCAGGAGGAAACTCACCAAACATGGGGAGAACATTCAAACTCCATGCACATGCACCCCAAGGGGGGAATCAAACAACTCCGTGCCTGGAGATGCAAGCTGACAGTGCTAACCACTAAGCTATCGTGCTACTATATATATATATGTCAGTTTTCACATTGTCTCCGGTATGGTCATGTATGTACAGTCAATGCACATGGTACATCCTTTCTTAAAAGCTCTAGACAGCACTTAAAATTTGTTGTGCTTTCTTTCTAGCTAAGAACATATTTATTTATTTGCATGCCTGTGAAAGTATTCAAAGAGGAAATAAGAAAGTGCATTACATTCATAGATGTCTAATCTAATAGATAACTAATCTACTAAAATAAATCTCAGAGTCCACAGCAAGATGGCGTGATATTTCGAAATTTTATTTTAAAAGCAGTGGTCTCGAAACAAGGTGGTTCTGACCTCAGTCTAACTTGTTTGAACAAATTAGAGAGGGATGTATAGCGAAAAAAGCTGTTAGGTAAGGAATGCTTAGCTGAGATAATAATGCAAATGTTTATTTAAGGTTTTTTTACTCTCACATGACATGACAGCAACATTTAAAGCCAAGAACAAGATCATGCACCCAGATCATGAGACAACCAAGAGGAAAGAGAAAACACAAGTGCTGAGAATAATTTACACAGTGATGTGGTGGTTTTTCAGAAGGTCTAACTGTACGTAGAAGATTATACCCAGATGTTTTTCAGAACATCTAGGTATAAAAAATATCTAAATAGAATGATTAGATAAAATTTATAAGAGTCAGCACTAACTAACGTTGTGCGTATAACTTGGACAGAACGAGACAAACATACAGCAGGAGGAGTCGTACAGTTTGTGCTTTGAAAATGAAGCAGAAAATATACAGCGGAGTGTCTGCTGAGTACACACTCACTCTGCTCATAAACACATGGTGCAGCTTGTGCTGTGGAATGTTCCAGACTTCAGTACAAAAACTCACTCACCCTCTCTGTTTTTCTCACCGTCACTGTGGTCGGACTCAAAACACAGGACATTTACAGGAAGCCGCATCATTCCTCTAAAAATATGTGCATTTTAAAAACTACTCACTGAATGTGAATCAGAAAACCACGAAAGTATCTTTCGAAACACCACAGAAAGTGTGTGTAACATAAATGTGTCATGCTTCCAGTGTGTCACGTTTTCCATGCCCTGCACGCTCTCAGTGTAAACACACAGGATTGGAAGTAGGGCAGAGTGTCTAGCAGTGTTGTAGAGATAACTTTGAAAGCAAAGTTGTGGTTTCTTTATTGTTTTTCAAGGTTGCATAATGGAATTAGTTCATGTTTTGTTAAAAATTTAAAAAAGTTACAACATTTATCTTACAATATTTGTAACAAAAGGTTACAATTTTTTGAAGAGCATATACACCAATCAGCCATAATATTAACACATTAACAATGATTATCAATTATATGCCAGTAAACCGGTGACAGGATGCTCATTTGTGCCTGTGGGGAGCAAAGGCTAGTCTGTCTGGTCTTATCCCAAAGGAAAGCCAATGCAGCACAACTCAACTAAAAAAAGTCAGTGTTGGCTATGATGAAAGTGCACCACAGCTCACCGCACACAGACAGAGCTCAGAAGACAATGAACCCAAGGCCACTGATACTCCCTCAAAATTTCTTAGATCCCAATCCGATCAAGAATCCATGACATGCATCACGCAAACAGCACAGAACACCTCAAAAGGACTTGTGGAGTCATGCGTCAAGGAACAGGAGCTGTCCAGGTGGCACAAAAGGAACCTGCACAATACTGAGCATAATGTTTTGCATGATATGTTATGGCTGATCGGTGTAATTTCCGATCAGCCATACTTTTATTGGTAGTTTATTGCATGCTTTTAAAGATGGGTGACACATTAATAGGGAAAAGTAGAAGGAGCTAGGCCACCATAGGCCATCTGCTTATCCAAGGTTTTCTGCTGTAATACTGTAATAAACACCAATCTTCCTAAAGATATTTCCTTACTTACTGTGTTGACAATGCTGGAGTGCTTTCTAAAATGTAAGTCCAAATCTTCCTTAAAAAAATAAGCTGGTTTAACTGTGACACTCCTATCAGGTAATCCCAAAGGGTAAAACCTTAAGTGAGACGATTATTACAAACTTCAGGTGCAAGAAAAACTGAGTAATGTCACTGTGGTTTGTTGATAGGAAAGATTAACTCTCAGTGTTGGACCTTGGGTTGGAAAATATTTACAGAGAAAGGGAGATATCCTGCTGTGTTCAGTAACTTGAAATGAAATCCTGGTTGTATGGTTGTTTGCTTAATGTTTCAGTAGACACAACTATACTTTAAGTTTTGTGCCAGCAGAGTCTCATTTCTGAAGCTGTAAATCAGGTAGATCCATTTCAATAGCTTTGTAAGGATATGCAGTGTTGCTTGAGATGACAAGTGGAACCAAACTATTCATTCATATTTAGTAAACACTTCATCCAGGACCTGGTCCCTATGGATCTGAAGCAAGTCCGTGGAATACTTGGGAAAGTGAGGGAAAACACCCTGGATGTGACGCCAGTCCACCCTGCACAAACTCATTTACACACATGATCACATCTAAACACCTCTTAGAGTGCTTTTGGGAGAAAGATCAAACACATAAAAAACCTATGCAGCTGCAAGGTCATGCAACACTTTAAACATACAGTAACCTGTTAATTCTCCATAGCAAAAAAATGGGCTATCATAAGCACAATGCTGCACACACAGTCTCTTAAGTCTGCTGACTTAAAACATATTTTGCCTATATTATTGAATATTACCAGTACACAATTGTTAAATATATGGATATTGCACATATGAAACTATACTATGCTATACAATTATATACACAGTATACCTTATAATATATATTATAATTTACTAAATTTCACTTCTCCTTCGTAGCATTTCCTGCAGGCATAATTTTTGTCACTGAGCACTTTGTAGCTTTACAATCTCTAATTTACACTAATTTACTTTACACTTTCTTCGTTCTAACATGCTCAGCACTTTAATCCACTTATTTAACTACCATCATCCAACAACCGAATATAATATGAGATTGTGCATGTATCATATTGTACCACTCTGCAGTCAGATAAGGAAATAATCAAATTGTCATTTACTGTGCAGCTATTATCATACTAATAATGTCGGTTTGTGTCTATTGTTGTGCTACTTTTGCCTTGAGAGCATGCAAGAATAAATTCATTGCATGTCATATACAGTCATTGTGCATGACAACAAAAACTCAAAGCATGTACCTTGTTAAATAATACAAATTATTGCTGTTTTATGTCAGAAAATGGTTGAATTTTTAAATGTATATGAAAGCTAAAATAAACAATCATGTATCTGTGAACAGAACATTTGTGTGGGAACTGGCCAAACACACACAGGTGTGGTCAAGAGAGACAAACATTAACAACTGTAATTAAATCTAATCTTGACATGGATATGGACAGAGGAGAAATACAATATTCAAAACAAAACAAAATAGGGAAAAGAAATGTATGTTGGTTTGTTGAATAGAAGAAAAACATCCCCCCCCCAACTTCTCTTCAATAGAATGTACATTAACTAAAATGTTATTCATAAAGTCACTATAAAAACAACAAAGTCTAGTGAATAAAACAAATAAAATGAGCAAGGTCATCTGATAATGCTGTGTTTCTGAATATGAGAAGGGCTCTTTAATGAAACATTAACTCCAGCCTGATGCAATTTTCTGACTCAGGCAGGAAAGGAGGAGAGAAGAGGAGGAGCTGCTTCTCCTTATATAATCCCTGGCACATAAAGCCCACCACAAACAAACAGAGGCTACCACTTTAGTTCAGCTATATTTTGGCTTACATTTTGCCTTTTTTTTTCTAAGTCTTTAGAACTCAGGTTTCTCAAAATGAGCCACGTTGACGTTAAGAACCTGAAGCCTACGAGCTTTGAGGATCAGTACTACGATGAATATGATTATTACAACCTAACAGACAGATACACGGGTAAGTCATTAAACAAGACTTGAACAAATATTGTTGATTGCTAGAGTTTGATATTGTTTCTCTGACTTTGATTTTTTATCTTTGGCTTCACTTTTTGTTTTTTGTTTAGATCAGTACGAAGACTAAATAGATCATAAATAAGTTCCTTGTACAAAACCTTAACTTCAAGTAGAAGTTATAATGAAAAATCGTGTACAGTTACAATGCCAAGTACTATAATTAAGGCTCAGTTAATTATTTATTTTTAATAACAGCTACAACAATCTTTCCTGTGGTTGTAGACCAAACCCTGGTCCTTGAGTGCTCTGTGTGCTGAACCCACATTTTAGTCTTTTCCCTGCTCTACCACACTCACTTATATTCAGTAAAGGCTGTTTTAGATAAATCAGATGTGCTGGGAGCTGAGAAGACACTCAAAAGTTCTTAGGACTTGGGAAACACTGCAGTAAACACTGGCTTCCACCTTAAGTGTGTATAGTGGCACCGGGGCTTAGTGGTGGTTAGCACCTTGCACCTCCATGGTTGAGGGTTTGATTCACGACTCAGGGTCACCCCATGTTTTTTTGGTTTCCTTCAAGCAGCCAATCCGACCTCTTGCATAACTGCCAAAGAAATGTCAACTATATCTCAAGGGTTGGGAGAAGATGGGCAAAAAAAACCAATCTATAGTACTGTATATGTTTGAGAAGAGAAATGTTATAAGCGAAAATCTAAAAGTACACTAGACTAATTGAATGTGACATACCAGTGCACTAAAGCTTAATAACTACAACCTTTTAACGAGTGCATGAAGGTAGCATGAATCAAGTTTTTCCCACTTTTTACTCAAGACGTGTTAGTCCATGTAATAAAACGCATAGATTCCGTACTTTATAGAATGTAAGCAAACTCATCACCGCAACACTGACTTATTGTATAACTAGCGCATTATACTACTTTACCTTTTTTTTTGTAAAATATATATAAATGCACGCGGTGTTTAGAGTCTTTTAACCCTGTTTTCATGTGCGCGCGCTGTTCTGTGTGGCCGCTAGAGAGCACGAGCCGCAAAGGCAAGACGAAGAAGGAGGCAAGCTGCAACACCAACCGCCCCAGTCCCGGCGGGCATGAGCGCAAGATCGCCGAGAAGCTCCAGAACGCCGAGAAGAAGGCCAAAGAGTGAAACGAGAGGTGCATTAACAACCTGTCATATTTAACATACCATATATTTCATGAACAATCAGCGCGTGCTTGGACGTGAATGTCAATGTTTAAAACCGGTTTATTTTCCGCTTTCAGATTTATTCGGACGGCTTGATCTGGAAACCGACCTTTGGCGCCTTGGCGTCGGATTGCAAAAAAGCAGAGGATGAGATACATGCCCTCCGGTTCTAGTGCAGGGTGACTTCTGAAACGACCCTCGGTGGCCGGTTTGTGGTTTGGACGTGCGCGTGCACAGCACACCTGAGCAGGTGGACGCAGAATGCATTGATGAGCGCGTGCTGGGTGATCAGTGATGCTTTTCGTCTTGATGTTGTTGTTGTTTTTAACAAGCATTTCTATGATACTTTAACTCATGAAAAAAAAATAAAATCATTTTACAATACCTTTCTACCTCTGTATTTATTTATTTTGCAGCCATTTTCCCAATTTATTATTATTATTATTATTATTATTATTATTTAAAACCTGGGCGAATATTATTAAGTATTCACAGTTATTCTAATATATTTCACATACTATACATCTTTTTTTTTTTTAAACATACTTAAATGGACCCAAAAGGGAACTAGCTGTAAATTGCCTCAGTGCTTTTGGTGTTCACAGTAAAATTGGAATTAAATGGGGACTGTTTTCAAGCATTGATGAGATCTCAGACCACTGATTGTTCACACTACATTGACACTACAGTTTAATATTGAATATATGCAGTAAGGATTAATGGGGCAATGATGGCTCTGGTGGTTGAGGCGCCAGTTGCTAATAGATAAAGAAGATAATGCAATAATAACAATTTTAATAATTTCATTAAAATTGTTGATTACATGACACTGTAATTCATCTGGGATGCTATAATTTCGGTGAAAAACTGAGCAGGCAAAATAATTGTGGTGAAGGACTAGAAGCATTTTTGATACAGAACCATCAAAATCAACTGACTATAGTACTGACTGATGTGATTGGTTGAAGTAGATAAAATGTGCATTCACTGCACACAGTATGGTTTATACTATACACATAGCCTACTGCATGCTAATAGTAGGCTATTGTACAGTAACTATTGGTCCTGTCACTGACACTAATATTTATACTGGTGCATCACAAATTAAGCCCTACACCAAAATTGCTAATGCCACAGTGTCTCTATTAGCTTACACCATTTAGTATTAATATTAACACCACATACCATTAACAAATTAAAGTGAATTATTAATGATATACCAGTGGAGCTAGAGATTGCAAATCAGTCCTTTATCTTTAGATAAAGATAGTGCTTTATCTATAAAGCAAACTGTGGAGCATACTGAGACTTCGTACAATGTTTTCACAATGCACAAATCAAACAGACCACAAAATGAAATAAATCACAAATGAGAGCAACTTTGAATGTGGTCTGAGTGTGGGTCACTTGTGGGTCACTATATAAGGGTCTTGGTTCATTTGTTGTGTTCCCTCATGTATAGTCCTCAATCTAAGACCTCTTGAAGCACTGAAATGAACCAAGTGTGAAAACACCTTAGTAAAAACCTCTATGAAAAGTGGCATGCGTGTCCTTTAAGCCCCTCAGACGCAGTCTTCAGTTGGCAATGACCAGTAGGTGGCAGTGGGTTAATATGAGTGAAGTTGTAAACAACCTACCAAAGTGGTAGGCTGCAATATGGAAATTAACACCTCTGAGGATTATCTAAAGTACTGCTGCATTTCATTTAAAGCATTTGAAAAAAGTATGTGGCAACTTGATACAAAATGGGTTCTTGTCCTTTTTTCTTTCTCCGAAGAAATACAAAAGCGATTCATATGGATGAAGCATTTAAATGAACTATGTAGCTTGAGCAAAATCCACTTAACCTTCTGGGTGTTAGCCCAGCATTTGTATTCCAACAATAAAAAAAAGGCAGAAATGTGAAAATACAATGAATTCACAAAGAGGGTAATTGCATTCACTTCCATAGAAGACACAGTAAAATTTGAATAAGGTTCACACATATAGCGTTCTCTAAGAGTACCAAACACTAAGAAAAGTGTTCATCTAAGCAGAGACATTAATAGAGTAAATCATCATGTCTGTAACATACCTATGAATCGCCAGAGTGTTTCCTGACAGGATTTGTTTATATGCTGGTGTACTTACATGTTTGCTACTTTCCCGGTTCAAAGCATCCCAAATCATCTCAGTTAGATCTGGTGATTGTGGAGGCCAGATCATTTGATGCAGTATTTCATCACTCTCCTTTTTGGACAAACAGCTCTTACATAACCTAGAAGTTTGTTTGGGGTTATTGTCTTGGAAAACAAATGATGGTCCCACTAAGTGCAAACCAGATGGGATGGCACATCGCTGGAAAATGCTGTGGAAGTCATGCAGGTTAAGTGTGCCCTCAGTTTTGATTAAGTCATCAACAGTGTCACCAGTAAAGCACCCCCAACACCATCACACATTCTCCTCCAGGCTTCACAGTGGGAACCACACATTCAGGCACCGTCTGTTCACCCTCTCTACATCTAACAAAAACAAATTTGGACTCATCAGACCAAAGGACAGTTCTTCATTCATCTACTGTTCATTCCTTGTGCTTCTTGACCCAAGCAAGAATCTTTTATTTGTTGATCTTCGGGAATTAATGTTTTCTTTGCCAAAATTCGACCCTGAAAGCCCGACTCATGAGGTCTCCTCCGGACAGTGGATAGTAATATATGTTTGCTGCTTGAACTAGGAGAAGCATTTATGTAGGATCTCATCTGAGGTGCTATAAATCAGCGGTTTCTGAGCTCTAATAAGTTCTCCTAAACATCCTCTGCAGTGAAGTTAGCTCTTGGTCGTCCTTTCCTGGGATGGTCCAGTTTCATCATAGCATTTGATTGTTTCGGCAAGTGCACTTGGGATACATTCAAAGTTCTTGATAATTTTCAGATTGACTAACCTTTTTAAAAATAATAATAGACTGTTTTTTCTCTTTATGTAACTTTTTCTTGTCACAATATGGGTTTGTATGGTAGTTGTAGTAGCACTAATAGGGCTATTAACTCTATACCGGCCTTCCTCTACACAAGACAACTGATAAATATGTTGAAAATGATAAACATATAGGAAAAAAAAACCCACTGCTGGAGAAAGTGTGTCCAAACTTTTGACTGAAAATGTATATCCCGGTCATTGCACAGGGAATGATGATGAGAGGAAAGTAAAATCAAACATTAATTGAAGAAATGAGTGAAAAGCATTAAATCATGGGATTAAATCATGGGGCGGTAAATACCCTATATTTTCTCACCACCTATCAAGTTCAATCCTGAGGGCTGCATTAATCAGTATTAGCCATATTATTTGAAAAATGTATGAAATAATAATAATAATAATAATAATAATAATATAAACAGAGGCTTAACCCACAAATAGTTTATTTTATCGTGGCCATCTTTACATCTGTATTCTATGATTGTGGTGTGTTGCTAACTAGTGTTCTACAAATACAAGTTGTCCGAGTCTCTGATAATGTCCGTCCAGTGGTGGCCAAATTACACAAATCCTGCACTTGAGTAAAAGTAGATATACCCCAGATAGAATATTACTCAAGTAAAAGTCCTTCCTTTACATTTTTACTTGAGTACATGAATAAAAGTTCTTCAACTTTACCTAAATATCAAAAGTACCAAACTTGTATTAACTCACTGTAGCTCTAATTTTAAAGTCTCTCTCTCTCTCTCTCTCTCTCTCTCTCTCTCTCTCTCTAATTGCTGATTCAAATGCTGCACAGCACTATGTAAAACAAAACCATGAACAAATGTAGTAAGTAGAAAGTATAGATATCTGTTGTAGGATGTAGTGGAGTAAAAGTAAATGTATCCACTAACAATACTAGGCAAGTAAAGTACAGATACACGAAAACTATGCTTAAGTTACAAAATACCTTTATCCTCTGTTCATGTCCAGTCCATGTCCAGTTTTCTTTCAATGGAGTGGATGAGTCTATTGAGCGTTTCATGGCTTGTTGTGAAGTGCATATAATTTTTGAGTATAAAGCACATACTTAAATATTTGTTTTATTTTTCTGTAATGTGACTGGGAAAATAAAACTAAATAAAAATAATTTTAGTTTTATTTTGCCGTAATGTGATTTGTCAAAATTGTCAAAATTTTCTCAATAACAGACAGAAGTATCTGTCTGAAAAGTTGAAATGTGTTTTAATTCTAATAATAAATGTTTTATTATGCAAATACATATACAGTGGTACCTTGGCATGCAAATGCGATTTGAGTTCTTTCATTTACTTAGTTATGTGTTCTTAGTTCCCTGAAAGCTTCTAGTTTGAAACTGTTTCTGAAACCCTCTTGTTGTAAGATTCTACATAAAGTTGATAAATAGAACCAGGATTGTCTTAGACCCAAAAAAAAAAAAAAAGTAGTTTTTCACTATATTTCTCCCCAATTTTTTGTAACCTTCCGATTCCTACTTCACATGCCGCCTCAAAATATAACAGCCACCACTCAGGGAGGCTGACATGTTTTCTGTTGCACCACTTGGTAGCCCCTAAGGGTTTCACGTCTGTTTATGATAAACAGATAAGCAGTGCAACACAGTGAAAGATGTCTGGGGTAATAAGATTTTTATTTTTATTTTTTATGGTGTGCATTTAGGCGAATAAAATAATTTGCTTGGCTTATATGGGTTTTATGCACTACTGTCCAATATTTTACTTGAAAGGCTTGAACTATTTTTATTTTTTAAATCAACATAAAACATCAACATACTGACAGAATACAAAGTTGGAGGCAAGCTTAGTTTTTTAATAATAACAACAACAACAACAATAATAATAATATAATAATAATAATAATAATATGAGAATTTGTGTGTCTGGACTTTTTGGACTTGTTTGAAGAATTGACTTCTGAAAGATCATTATATAGAATAAATATCAGTGATATTCAAGATTGTGCTAATGGCTTAGAAAGACCTTCAGACAGAAATCATGTAAAATTAACACATATACATTATATACTTACTATATAATTACTAGTTAAAGCAGTAACACAACTAATAACTGAGACTGTATCTGCATATAAAAGCACACGTATTCTCTTTGGTAAACTGCCGGACAGTTTTCTAAGAAAATTGGCCATGGCAGGTTGTTCAAGGCTTCAACAGTTCTTTTGTGTCAGCAAAGATAAAATCCCAGACAGCCTTAATCGTGTTTTTTTTTCCAAAAACGTGCTCTGTAACCGAACAATGTAAGATAAAAAAAAAAAAAAAAAAAACAGACAGCATAAGTATTTTTTAGAAGTAAAAATTAAATGCAGCAATTTCTGTGATTTTGTATATTATGTTGTTTTGTCTGCCTTTAAATGATCCGCTGTGACTTTGAGTACTCTACTATGGTAACAGTAAAGTAAGATGTATTTTTTTAAATTATAAAAGCCTGTTTAAATGTTCATGGTTTGCTTTTAGATGTTTTTGTTGTACGCTCAGGTTTAGTTTTGTTGATTCACAAGTAACATGTGAATCAATGAAGGCTCTACTGCAGTACTAGGAATAAGCATAGCTAATGATAATGAAAAATATATCATTTGAACATAAATATAACTATTCTAATGTCTAATGTCATACTTGCATTTGTACTATTACATTATCTAGGATTGAGACTCACCACATCACACTAGCTCTTGTTTCCACCTTGGTCACCCCAGTTAGTCCAGTATATTCTGGATTTGCCACTGATTCCAGTACTGAAGAATAAACGTACTAATTACAAAATACCCAGATGTGTCTACCAGATGTTACTATCTTAACATCAAGGATGCAATAATGTGAACATTACCAATGTGAATGTGCTGATAGCCCAGTATTTCATTTTGCTCGTATAATAATAGTGAACAAGGTGATTACATTTTAATTCACCAAAATGCTGCAGTAGAATCTGACCATAAAGATTCCTAGAATTATACAATGATCAAAAAATCACATAGGGAAATATAGGTACATATGATTGTTTTATAGGTGGCATTTATATTTACGACATTTGGCAGATTAAATTTATATCTTTTTTTCTTCTTTTTTTTTTTTAAAAAGAAGTGCTGGGAGTTGAACTGACATCCTTCTGATCAGAAATCAGTTACCAGTTGTCTGACCTTGCAACCTTGTTCTTGAATGGTAAGTTGTCTGTAATATTCTTCACATTTTGCATTGAGAAACAGCCCCAATCTCTTAGCAACAGATTGATTGAACCAGTGAAAAAAACGCTTAAGCATCTGACTCCTTTAATGGCCTGGAGCTCTGGGTTATAAACTGAAACTGAGACTTTGGAACCCATCCATCTCCATCTTTCTATCTGGCCTCGGTTTTCACTGTAGACACATGCTGTGGATGTTGCTGGTATCTGTTAAATGAAATGCCCAAAGCAATAAAAAAAAAACAGAAGTCCTGGAGCCCATGAATTCTGAGAGGCTCTGGTGGTTTTGTTTGATTATAAAACACTGATCAGTGAAAGACAACTGTGAAAATAACTAGCAGCATTTCATTAGCATGTGGAAACATTCAATCAGAATATTATTAGCATGTAGTATCATTTTACACTTCATAATTTACAAAATGTGAAGAATGTCAAGTTCACAGCTTGTGTTACACTGGAAAAAATCAAAGTGAAATTAATTCATTAAATGGATTAATTAACAAACAAGAGAATAAACACAGCAAATCAGACATTTACACTGGTCTCAAAAATGACTTTCAGTAGAAATATACAAAATAATTTTTTGCAGTAAATAAACAATATATTAATATTAATAATATGTTTAAATATTGTTAATATATACTACAATATGTCAGCATTGTCAGTAAAACCTGTATTCATCACAAAAGAATTCTTCTAGAATGATATTTCTTTGACTAACTGATATACACTTTTAAGCACAGATGTATTGCATGTTCTAAAATAATAATATATATTTTTTGCAGACCCTTTCTTGTCTGTTAATGAAAGTATGATCGTGTGCTTCAGACAATCCCTGAGATCCACTTGAAACCTGATTCCGTTCAAATTCCATTTCAAGGAACAATGAACATCTCTAGTATTGCATCACATTGCTTTATTACTAATTTATCCAAAATGTCCCTGTTCCCATTTCACGATAGCTCACATCATGTGAACTTTGCAGTATGAAGTGCTCTTTATGTTAAATTCCGGATTAGGGTTAATGTGCTGCTTGAAACGATAAGTGCATGCAGTTAAGCTCAGTCGTCAGGTAGCTAGACAGAGTGCAGGATGAAACAAAAGCAAGTCCAAAAGCAAGTACTGTTCAGCTCCCCGTGTTCTTGCCCCCTCCCCCTTTGCCCATCTCTATTTCTCCTCTCCTCTCCACTGGTGGTTGGAGAAACACCGCCTGTTGCCTAGCAACTGGCCTTTGGAAATTCCAAAAGAGCCCATGGACAGCACAGACCATTCTTCATGTGGCTAAGTTGCGTTTGAAAAAACCGCGAGACTGGGTCCTCTGACCAGATTGTGCAGGTGAGCAGGTGTCTATGTGAAAAGAGTAACAGACATTATAGTCATCTGAAATGAAATAAAAAATGATTAAAAATCATTTCATTTGGGAAAACATCTGCTAGAGACAGCACAGCAATAAGTAAACAAAGCAATTAACAGCTGCTGTGTGTGTGAGAGAGAGAAAGAGAGAGAGAGAGGAGACAGAGCATGTAAAATGTTAACCAAAAAATTAATTGACAAAAAATTAATCAAACTTTTTACCAGTAAAGGCTTTCAACAAAAAATAAAAACGTGAATATTCAAATATTCGAAATATTCAGAACTTCAGATAAATGTATTCAAGACCTGCACTTTTAATTGCTAACATTTATTGACGATACAGATCATTTCCATTGCTCTGAACAGCAATTTGTACAGATTAAGATTGAGATTAGATTTATGGTGACATTATTTATGCTTGTTATTACTAGCTATAGTTTCTCTTAGGAAATGAAGAACAATCCTTTAGATAATGCATTAGGAGTATCATTTTAAACCACCACCACCTCTACCATCACCCCACCATCATCATCGACAACAACAGAATGGCTGTACAGTTGGGTAGCATTACTGAGAATTAATGTCTACAAGAATAATAATAATAATAATAATAATAATAATAATATAATTGTAAAATGTATTATTGGCCAAAAGTTTGTGTTCACCTGATCATAACACCCATACCTGCTTTTAGAACATCAGATTCCAAATATAGTTCCCCATTGCTGTTATAATACCCTTCAAAATTCTGGAGAGGCTTTCCATTAGATTCTAAAGCATAGTTCTGAGTCTTTGTCCGTTAATCACAAGAGCATTAGTGAAGTCAGATGCTGCTGCTGGAAGAGGAGGCCTGATGTGCGGATGTGCAGTTTCTTTGATCCAGTTAATCTCAAAGATGTCCGCTGGTGTTAAATCCAATTCAGTTTTATTTACATAGTGCGTTTAACAATTGTCATTGTCACAAAGCAGCTTTACAGAATCAAAAGAAAAAAATTATGATGGAAATGAGTTTGAAAATGTGAAAGAAAATGAAAATGTATAAATCATAATTATCAGATTGTCCCTGATGAGCGTGAGGATAAGTGAAAACTGATGAGCGCAAGGGCAAAGAAAAACTCCCTGAAATGACAATAGAAAGAAACCTTGAGAGGAACCAGACTCAGCAGGGAACCCATCTGCATTTGGGTGCATTTGGGTGATATCAGATAGCAGGAATTGATCTGCAGTCATACTGTGTGGTAGGAGGCTGGAAGTTCAGTATAACAGGAACAGTGTTTAATTTAATATGAGGTCAGGGCTGATAATATGAGGTCAGGGCTCTGTCCTGGTCACTCAAGACCTTCCTTCTGAAACTTGACAAACCATGATTTCATAGAGCTTGCTGTCTACACAGGGGCAGTTTAATATTGGAACATATTCAGGTCTCTTGGTTTCAGTACTGGGAAACTGTCATGCTACAACAAACAAAGACATTCTATAAAATAGTTGGCAACACAGTAGCTACAATCCAAGATTGTACTTAAAATGGACCATCAGTGGATTAACAACAATACACAACCATAGTGTGACCATCTTTGCCCCTTGGGATGCAGTTATTAAGTCAAGTCACACATCATCAGCCCTTCACAGAAATAAATGTGAATTGACCATATCCCAAACACTGAATATGGATAAAATCATTAAGGCGGCAGGTTTCTACAAATTAAATCTAGAATCTAGAACTTGTCCAGTATGTACCTCTGTGGGAACCTACAACAGTGTCATTTCATATCAGAGTTATACAATTATAGGAACCCTAAAATCCCTTAAGAAAATATCTGTATGAGAGTTCATTTATGAAATGATTAGGGAAAATTTTAAAGGTAGATAAGGTGAGTGAATATATAGGATCTAATAGGCCATAAAGAAAACCATGGAAATTCTGATATTCATACTCTATTTGCTAATCCATGTATAAAATCTACATGCAGTCAGCGTGCTTCTCTAAGCAGATAAGTTAATTACTGAAATAAGAAACATGATACACTCACGTTGGCCATAGGTGGACTGCAAGACGGTAAGCCATCACCCAGACGTAGCAGTGCCTTCAGTGCAAATGTTTCACGTCTCTCGTTATATCATCCCCTCCTCCTTTTTCTGGTTCATTACCCTGACCATACCATGCCATTTACTTCCAAAAGCTCTTTCACCTGCTCACCTGCTGTTTCTATCCCTCTCTATTTATCTCTTTATTTCCTCAACTCTACCTCCCGCCTATCACTGTTTTCATCCACACACCGTAAATCTCTTTCTTATTGACAATTATCAGGCCTCCCAAGTTGCCAGTTTTGTAATGATGAGAATCTCCCTTGTTGGACCTAATGAGGCTTAATTAATTGACATGATAACAATCCAGGTCCAATTTAATTTAAATTACAATGTTCACTCCTCTCATTCTACATCATACTTTCATGTTTATGCCTAGAGACTTTCTTCCTTCTTCTCACTCTTTTCTCTTGCTTCCTCTCTGACAAACAAAAACACTTGGCTAAGATTTAGCTTTTTCTTAGAATTTCTGATGTTTACATTTTCTCTGTGAGGGCAATCAATACACAACCGTTCACCTCAACCCAAAGAAAGCCATTTGAGTTTAAAGGACTCTCTGATGTATGTTCATGATAGTGTCACTGTCATTTAAATGCTGTCCTCCTACTGACTCCTTCTTGAGTCTTCTCTTCATTTTGCTTCTCTGTTGCATTTCATTGAATTCAGCGATGACCAGATGTGGTGTAGAAAAACCCCTGCAATATGTGTGATGTCTTCATACGAATGAGCTTATAGGAATAAAAAAAAAGTCACCACCTGGATTTAACTAAGCAAAGAGCCTTGCATTTGGATAATTAATGCAGTGATTAATATGTTTCAACTGGCAACAAGTTATTTACCCCTAACTGATGCAGTGAGTCGCTTCTCATTTTCTGAAGATGTCAGAGGACATATCTTGTGGTTGTGACAAAGATGTTACTCTGTTTCAGAAGGGTCAAATTATACTGCAGCAAAAAAAAATAAATTGGGAGGTTGCTGAAACTATTAGAATTGGAGAAAAGAACTGAAAATTGCATTATTAAAACTTGAAAGGATAGTAGTGAACCTTCACCCTTGAGGAAGAAATGTGGTCCCGAATGACCGTGATGGGAGATCACTTAAAAACTTGTGAAATCAAATTGAAACAACAACAACAACAACAACAGCAACAGTATAATGCACAGTTATTTACATTTAATAGTTAAAGTAAATGTATTTCCACACACACAATGTGAAGATAAATCAAGGGATTGGGACTAAACAGTTGTGTAGCATTAAGAAAAACACTTTTGGACAAAAAGGTTCTGTTTGCTAGGGAGCATAAAGAATGGACTATTGGAAACAGATCACATGAGTCCAGACTTACCCAGTTCCAGAGTGATGGGTGCATCAGGGAAGGAAGAGAGGCGGATGAAATGATGCACCCATCATACCTAGTGCCTACCGTATGAGAATTTAGGTGAAGTGTTATGATCTGGGGTTGCTTCAGTTAGTCAGGTGTAGGCTCAGCGACGTTATGTGCCCAAAATGAGATCAGCCGACCAATATATGACCTGAGGTTTTTCCATCAATGGATTTTTTCTCCCTGGTGGCACGGGCATATTCCAGGACGATTCATTGAGCTCAAATTGTGAAAGAGTGGTTCAGGGAGTATGAGAGAACATTTTCACACATGGGTTGGCCACCACACAGTCCAGACATTAACCCCATTGAGAATCTGTGGGATGTGCCGGAGAAGACTTCATGCAGTGGTCTGAGTCTTCTATCATTAATAAAAGATCTTGGAGAGGACATAATGTGACTCTAAATGTGATGGGAATAAATGTTGTGACATTGCATATGCTTATCAAAAACGATGCCGGTCCAATGAAATATAAGAGTGTGTGATTTTTTTTTGGTGTGTATTTGAATGGTTTGCATTGTTTTTCAGAGCTGCTAGATTAAACCAGAATCAAGTGGGACTGGGATGTTTTTTCGGATGTGTTTTTTTTTGGCAGGCTGTTAGACTGATTTGAATTTGAATGCATGAGCCACAATGCAAATGCAGTACTATCTGGCTTATTTCTCATGATCTACACCATTTAGATACAGTATGATAGTAATGATTCGAACAGGTGTGCTTGGCTGAATCCCACTGCTTCTGGCAGCAATGTGAAAGTCTGGCAAATGGACATTGCACAATGCTGGCTTTAATAAAACAGAGCAATGGTAGCTTTAATAACAAAACCGAACACTGTCTGTTGCAGAGAACATGGATTCCTGCTTTAGTTTGGCTTTTTTAGATCCTTTGGACTCAGGTGTACCTGGTTGAAAGTTTGGGAAATGGTTGCAAAATGATGGCTTTAATAACTCTTAGACAGATGTAAAGCTTCACATAAACATAAGTTAAAGCTTAGAGCCAGATTCCAGACCTGTTGTAAAGGTGTTTATTTCCTCTGTGGATTTTAATTATTGCAGTAGCAAAGATTTATGCTTTAATCAAGTGATCTGATTTACTTTTATTTCTCCTTGTTTAATTCTGTTGAATAAGGCCTGAGATATTCATCTTTGCAATATCTGCGGCATGTTATTAAATGAGGTATTAAAGAATAAATAATGAAAGCTCAGTTCAACCTGGTCAATTACAATGGTTGTTCACACTATGGTGGCCTACCGGCGACGAGAAAAACCCAGCCACATTTCCTCTGCAATCAAAAATTTTTTGCATCTCAAGGGCCTGGAGGTACGCGTGACCTTTTTGACATGCACCCTCAGCGTGCTAAAGAAACAAATGCTAATTAAAATGATGCGGTTAACAACCCAGCTGATTGGTAGCGCGACTCTAATCCGTATCATGCTGCTGCATGACTTGCCATGCAGTTCAGAGGCCACTGGGTATGACACCTCAAGCTGGGGGTTGTTTAGCCCTTAGGACGGGAGTATATCGTTGTTTACTTTCATTACATCTGTGCAGTGAGTCGATTTGAGTCGATTGGGCGGTCCAGGAACTTTAATAAACAGCCAATATATTCCACTGGGATCCTTGGAGATCTCATGATGAAGCAAGAAGACAAGGAGATGAAATCCAGAGGACATGTTGGACAAGCGCATGTGTGTCCACACAGACAGTCATCCATATGGATAACAAGCCATCAGCCAAGGAAGAATGGAGGAAAATTGAGAGAACGGAGAAGTGAAGTGTGAGGAACAATGCAAAGGAGAGACCACTCACTCTGAGGGATGTCGCTGACCACATGAGGAGAGGAGGGAAAAGAAGAGAAGGAAAGGAAACTGAAACGGAGGAGGGGTTTAGTAACTGATGATCCTGAATCCGTGTCTTCACGCGTGTATCATTAGGCATTATTAGAGCAAATTATATAGAGGGAAAGACAGATGCTGCTGCTGGCACATGCTTGCTTATGTGGCACAGCGTAAAAGTCACTGCTCACATACGATCCTGCTGCTGCTGCTGCTCCTGCACGCTTCCTGGATCAGGGATAAATCTCACACACTCACTCACAAGCTCATAATGCAGTCATAATCGGAGACAGTGGCAAGCTGGAAGGAATCCTAACGCGCACACACAGATATTCATTGAGGGTGACACGACAGATAAATGCAGGCACTCCAAAAGGATATTGGAAGATTGCCAGAGAATTAAAGTGCCCGGGAAAAGGAGCGAGGGAACGTGTGGAAGGGGAGGAGGGGAAAATATGAAGGGAAGAAAAGCAGAAGATGGGTGCAGAGTGGACTGGGAATTAAGTAGAAATGAAATTCTGCCTCCTATGCATCGCGGACGTGTGCGTGCTCTCACTCAGCATTTTGTCACAACTGAACTTCTCAGTTCTTATTCATTTTCTTTCTACTTTTTTTCCCCCCACTGACACACAACCTCTTCGTTCCTTATGGTAAACCTCTTCAGACAGTTAAATAGATATTTACCCTCTGATGCACATTAACGCTTCATCATCTCTGCCTCTTCCCCAGTCTCTCCATCGCACTGTGTCTCCTCTCCCCTCCTCCACCTCCTCCTCCTCCTCCTCCTTTCTCTCTCTCTCTCTGTCTCTCAGGCTCTCTTTCTCATTCTCCAACACCACCTGTTAGTGCAGACCTGTAAGCTTTGGAATCCACTCTTTTATGAGGGACTCATTTATACTCACGCAATCGGAGGTAAGTGAAGGAATTCCTCTAATTAGAGCATCCTCCAAAAAACTTCCTCTGCTTGTCTTTGTAGAAAGTGTGCATTGCCATTTGTTCCATCATCTTTTCACCATCCTGACTTTTTCTTTTTTTACGTCCTTGCTTTGTTTGCATTTGTTTTTGTAATTAGAGACATCTCAAATATTAACCCATTGTTAACCAGGGTAATTGTTTAGTTTTGTTCCAGTACAGTATAGTCGTCTCCTCTTCTCTGTAGTGTGCACATGTTAAGTAATAATGCACAAGTGTGTGCTAAGCTTTTCTCTCTTCCTGACTCCCTGTTCTTTACAACTTATTCACATGAACTATATTTTATTTTCAGTATTATTATATACTAATCCAAGTGCGGAAATCTGGAATCTGTAGCTTCCACTGAAAGGTGCACTTTACTGCTTCTCTCTTCCTCTTGCTCCTCTTTTTCATCCCCTGCTTTTCAACAGAGTCAAGTGAGAAATTCTCAACAGATAAAGAGAAGTAAGGGTGACAGAAAGATGACAGAGGGCGTACACGTGTGTCACTTGTGGCTTGTGCATCAATCAGGCGGTTAGATACTTTAGAACGTAAATGGGACGTCAGGTATTTTAGTGGCACGCCGATATGTTATTGGAAGTGGACATATTGTTGGGGGGAAGACTGTAAAGATTCTGGCGAAACAACATTATAGACACCATGGAGAAAAGGTGAGAGGATACAGTAGGTGTGAAGGTGCTGTAACTCAAGCAAGAATGGATGATGCACTGGGATGGCCCAACTGGGATTAACTTTAAAAAAAAAAAAAAAAAAAGTGGATTTCTGGGCCACTTATTATCCATCTTAAGTGGTTCAAATTCCAACAGGTTCTTCATGCATATTTCAAATTCTTAAAAAAAAACATGACTGTCTAAGAACAGACATCATCAGTCTAGGCACAGAACAATCTCAGAACTGAGCAATGCACATTAAAATAATGTGTGCTGAACCAAATCAGTGGATGAAATGAAAAAGACTTGTATAGTACATATTCCCTGGATTACAGTGCGGTGTCGGTACATTACAGGATGATGCATTTGCTAGTAATCAAGCCTAGGATGGATATGATACGCAGTTTTGGCAAGCTTAGACATGCTGCTCAAATCACACAGGCATTCCGAGTGCTTTCTAATCCAGCTAGATTCCCCTGCACTGCCAACAATCATAATGAACACTGCTGACCACCTACTGTCATTACCACACACAAACACACACACACACACAACCACACACACACACACACATTTCCTCCATCTCTCTTACTCTCATGCTCAGCGATAGCCCTCCAACATCCTACTTCACCTCTTGCTGTGATACACTCTCAGCTACACTGATACTCAATCACACACACACACACACACACACACACACATACACACTTATTTGACACAGCTAGAAGCTAGAGAGCAGTGGTTCTGACAGCTCCAAGCCCAAACCCCAGAAGGGTTACTGCAGTCAGCTCACACACACACACACGCGAGCGCGCGCGCACACGCACATGCACACGCACACACACACACACAAGCTCATTTGGCTGCATTGGGTGTGGGTTTGCTTTTTATGCCAGTGAATGACTTACACAGCTAGTCAGTGCAACTCCACTCAGAAAAAAAGGTTCTTTGGATGGATAAGAAATCTAGTTTTCTCAAACCTTTCTCTAAACTTTTCTGAAAGCTAAACCTGATGTTGTACATTCCCTTCTTTTCTAAAAGTGAATACTGTGTAAAAGTCTTGAGTCACTGCCAATTTATTTCATATAAAATGATGTAAATTAAATGAAAGAAATGGGACGAAACAAAGACTGAAAGATTAGGCTATTTGGTGTTCCCAAATTGCCCCATAGTGTGTGAATGAGTGTGTATGTGTATGTGCCCTGCGATAGACTGGCACCCCGTCCAGGCTGTACCCTGCCTCGTGCCCCAAGTCTCCATAGGCTCCAGGCTCTCGTGACCCTGTAAACAGGATAAAGTGATGTAGATGATGAGTGTGAGAAATGTTTTACTGTGACAAGCTGAAAAGTGCCTAAAATTTCAATTAAAAAATCTATTGTTTATGTAACAACCTCAGCAGCAACCTCATTTCCCCTCTCATCTGTTCCAACCACTCAGCATTCAGCATCACCAGTATACTAATCACCAGCCTAATCATCTGCCATCATCTGCACCAGTTTCTCACTGGTTCATTGTTTTTATGCTGAAGTGATTCATCTGTCACTATGTGGCTTAAGAAACATTCCTCTGAAACTGGCCAGGTAGAGGAACAGGAGTAAAAATGAGAACCAAAAACTTGCCAAAAATAAGAGCCAAAAAATGTCTGGAGAACTTTTCCTTACGATTACATTAAAAATACAAGAAATTCTGGCTCTTTATATGGAATATATGAAGAAATGTGACTCATGACTTTATTATGTATTTACAAGATGTAAGGGCTTTGAGTTGTGTACTTTATATCAGTAAAGAATACAACACAACAGGGCTTTAAAGGAAACTAATCCATTGGATTACTCTCCTGGAGTGGATTATTTTTTTCCAAAAGTGTTTTCTTCTTCTTCTTCTTCTTCTTCTTCTTCCATATCAGTTACAGTTGCAGTTATCGCTTTCATTATAACTATGTATTACTATTCAGTCGTATTCTTCTCTCTACAGGTTATTGAGAATCTGAAAAGCACACAAATTTCCTCTGACCTTATCACCTTCCCATGCAGGAAAACACCATGTAATTGACTGTTACATCGTGCAAACACTGGAGTCTCCTTGAGTTCACAGTTTAGTCCTGTGAATAATTTACTAAACACTTTCAGCTTTAAGAATGCAACAGCCCTAAGGTGAATTTTTTTTTCTTTTTTTTTTTTTTTTAAGATACCTTTAGAGAAAACATGATTCATAACATTCCCATGCAATCGATACGGCCAGTGTATTCAATTCAATCTTTAAAAAAAGAAAAATTTATGATGCACCTGCTCAGAACAGAGTTCTGAACAGCCCTGCAGTTTATTCTTAAAAGTTATTCCTAAGGTATTAAAGTTTTCAGAGAGGACATTTTAAAGCTGAGTGTGATTAAGGGAAAGTGGAAGACATATCAATATTTTCATTGCAGACGCTGCCTTAGAGGCAGAAATATTTTGTAAAAATCTCAAACAGCTCCTTTAATATTAAATGATTTAATTCCTAACTCATGGGTTTTCAAACCCCAGGTTTGTATTATATTCTGACGGTCTCTTCGGAAATCATCATACTGTCAATCAAGATCAACACAGCAGCACGGGGGGAAAAACATTGTAATATGACATTTCAAAAAGGCATTAAAAATTTATAACAAACGTGTTACAATTATGATTGACAAGGATTCGCATTTTTGTTCCGTTCCATTCCATTCCATTAGCATAAAAAACATTGAAAATGAAAAAAAAAAAAAGAAAGATAAATGATAGAGTGTGCTGCGAAATATTACATTACAAGAACAAAACTGCAGAGCTGTACAGGGCTGAGAGGACATTTAAAACTGGACACGTAACAGCATAATAATCCTGTGCTAGCTACTAATTTTGGTAGCATGTGTATTTCTATGTGTGTGTGTGTGTGTGTGTGTGTGTGTGTGTCATGATCTCATTAGCTGTGCATGTACAGAGCCTCTCAACTAACTCTTCTTACTTTAACGATGAGCTCCATATCACCGCCACCAGATGTGACATCTGTCAAAGTAAGGACACTGAATTTACAGACATGATGGACTGACAGTTGTGTATATATGCTTGTGTTTGTGCATTTGTGTTTTTGTGTGTGTGCGCGCACCTAAGGCTAGTTGGGACTAATCTGGCTCACTATAAGTGAGGGTGTAAGGAAACATTCATTGTTAAATAACTCTCCATTCATTTATTTTCTACTGTAAATCCCAATTTCTTCCCTCATTAATTACATTATAAACCAGAATAACACCAGTGGCTGCAGTTTAGAAAACAGTACTTTGCTATGCCAGTAATGCAGTTTTGTCATCTCATTTTCTTTGTAATTCTGCCGGTAGATGAAACCCTTCCATGAACAGTTATGTGACAGTTAATAAAATAAAGCCCTAATAAAAGCTTTTATGTTCCTTTTTTCTCTCCCCACTAAATTATAACTTTAACAGCCAGATAGATCTTCCAGTAAACCTTACTTTTCCCCTTTTGCTAGGCTTAGTGGCAATAAGCTATGTTGGCATTAGGATAAAGTCTAAATCTCTCTCTTTCTGTCTCTCAGTTTCTGTCTCTTAGAATACTTTTCTACTGGATATCCATGTCTTATCCTTCCCTATTTCGTTCTCGCTTACAGCTCACAATGCCTTCAGCGTAGATTTATTTTCTCTGGTTGCACTGAAGGTACAAAGATTAGTCTAAGCAGGCAAACGTTAATTACTGAGATATTGGCCGACGCTGCCTTAGTGTGCAGCTCACGTCCAGGCTTTTAGAACAGGTTGAAGGTTTTCACCAGAAATGTGACTTACGGCAACAAGATGGTGGCTGACTGTGGCATTTTGTATAAGGCGGGTCAAACATCACATTTTTTTCAAGTCTTGAAGGTGGCACATAAAAAAGGATTTTTTACAAATTCACACACAAAGAAATTTCAAAATATAGATAAGTGAAGTGGCGGCACGATGGCTTAGTGGTTAGCAATGTCGCCTTGAACCTCCAGGGTCCAGGTTCCATTCCCGCCTTAGGTCTGTGTGCAGGGAGTTTGCAAATTGCATGTTCTCTCCATGCTTGGTGGGTTTCCTCCGGGTACACCAGTTGCCTCTTATTGTTCAAAGACATGCAGATTAGGCTAATTGGCGTTCCCAAATTGCATGTAATGTGTGAATTAGTGTGTGCATTTGTGTGTGCCCTGCAATGAATTGGCACCCCATCCAGGATGAACACCGTCTCGTGCCCGAGGCTTCAGGCCCCCCGACATTTGTACACAGGATGAAGCGGTAATGACGATGAGTGAGTGAGAGAGATAAATCAAGTTTATGAAGTTTGGTTGATGAAGAAAGTGTTTAAATAAATTTTATGTATTTAAATTATGAACAAATCACATAAAATATATTTAAATACATAATATACATTTCTCTATTATATTTAGTACATTAAAAATGACATAATAATGTTTTTTTCTATTTTGTACTTGATGGCAAGATTTGCTTTTAAAAAAGTAACAATCATAACCCTAAATACAAAATGAACAACATAATAAATAAATGCAAAATTTTACTATTATTATTAACATATTATTATTGTTATTATTAGTAGTAGTAGTAGTAGTAGAAGTCACAGTTAAGCGATATTAATATATAACAACATAACTGGCAATAATTGTAACAGTAGAACAGGTAGTTACATAGTAACAGCTCAAGCAGCAGCAGTAGCCATCATAGTAATGGTAGAAATAATACTAGAAGTAGTGAAAATAGTAGTAGGGTCTCACTGACTCACTCACTTATCGTCTATACCGCTTCATCCTGTATACAGGGTTGCAGGGGGCCTGGAGCCTATCCCATCAGACTTAGGGCATGAGGTGGGGTACACCCTGAATGGTGTGCCAATCCATTCCAGGGCTCAAACACACACTCATTCTCACACTATGGCCAATTAGCCTAATCTATGTCTTTGGACTGTGGGAGGAAACCAGAGAACCCAGAGAAAACAGGGGGAGAACATGCAAACTCCATGCACACAGACCCAGAGACGGGAATCGAATCAGGAACCTGAACGTGCAAGGCGCTAACAACTAAGCCACTGTGCCGCCAGTAGCAGGGTCAGTCCCACAATTTGTTGTGAAAAATGTTAAACAATTTTTTGTTTGTTTTTTGAATACTTTTGTTTTGTTAATTGAAAAGTGCGATATAATCAATAAAAATGTTTCAGTTTAAGCATTTTACATATCACATGTCCTCCAGGTTACTGTCCACCGTGTTATATGTGACTGCTGTCTCTTTAAATAAAAAGTCATAATCCTTTTAAAGGGAAAGCAACTGTAGAAGATGAGTGACTGACTCTACCTTTTAGTGTCCATTTTCCTATATTTTATCTTATCTTACCCTTTAAAAAAAGCAGGCTAGTATAATGGCTAAATCAGACAAAGAATTTTATGCTTATTAAAACGATTATTTTGAAACTGGTCTGTTATGTAGTATGTGGCTTTTATTTACAGGCATGCAAATATCCTTATGTAATGTTATCGATTTATTAAGCTTTACATTTTGTTTCAGGAATATTGAATGGTTTTGTACATTAAAAATGCAGACATGATGAACTTGCTTTTGTTTACCCATAAAATGCAGATCAACGTGCACTTTAAAACATGGACAATAACACTGCTGCTGACACACACATCATTTTATTTCATACTTCATGTGTCACTCATTCTGCTGCTGTCATACCCACATACCATATCTGTACCCTTTTATACTCTTTTATTTTGCACATTCTGCAAAATTTTATATAGTTCTATTTAAAGTATTGCATTTTAACTTGTGTGTAGATTGTACACTCATACAGTCTGTACACTCATGGTACGTCTATACCGCTTTATACAGGGCTGCGGGGGGCTTGGAGCCTATCCCAGGAGACCTAAGGCATGAGGCGGGGTACACCCTGGATAGGGTTCCAATCCATCACAGGACACACACACACACACATACATTCACTTACACACTATGGGCAATTTGGGAACGGCAATTAGCCTAATCTGTATGTCAGGAAACCAGAGAACACAGAGGAAACCCGCAAAGCATGGGGAGAACATGCAAACTCCATGCACATGGGCCCCAAGATGGGAATCGAAACCGGACCCACTGTGCTGTCATAGATTGTACAGGACTTTCACACAGTACTGTATGAGTAGTAGCTGCAGTAGTTGTAGTAGAAGTAGCAGAAGTAGCTGTAGTAATAGTAGTAGTAGCAGTAGTTGTAGTCTCAGTCATGGTAGCAGCACTTCATGGGAAATAAATTCAGCTTTTTATCTCATTATTTTCTGTCTATCTTTTCCAGCTCTATGACGGTGCGTAAAGGAAAGAAACTCACCATCTCCATCCAGGAACACATGGCCATAGACGTCTGCCCGGGCCCGATCCGACCAATCAGACAGATCTCTGCTTACTTCCCCCGTCTTTCCCCAACCGGCGAACCAATCTCCCCACATCCTGCTGCCTCTCCAGTGGCCCTCAGCCCTGGGCTCGGGGCTTCTGGAGTGGGGAGCAGCACACTCCTCTCCCCCCTACAGGCTGGAGCCAGGGGAGGTGGTGGAACACTGTCATTGTCCAGTAGTGTGGACACATCAGTGGACATCAACAGCTCTGACAGTGATGACTGCAGTAAGCTCTCCAGCCACCTGTTACTTCTAATCCTACTTATTTCATACACTTAGACTCTGTACAGTATATAGGAATGTAAAAGGCAAAGGTTAAAAGGCAAACATTAGGCAAAGCTTAAAAATTGAATATTTAAAAAGTAAGAGGGTTGTTTGTGCTAGAAAGTGTAATGCAATGAGGTTAAATATGACCAAAGTGAAAAAAAAAAAAAAAAGGGCAGATAATGTTTTCTATAGGTGCTGAGATGCAGTGCAAAATCACATAGTATCAGACCTCACATCATAAAAAAAAATCCAATGTGGTTGAAAAATCGTTAAAATTGCAGGAGCATTACTGCATTCTGTTATGTTTCATGGGTGGTTGTGGTCTGTGAGTCATAATCGTCGAAACCAGATAGATACATAACTGGATTTATGTAGGCACAGGTGTGATGGTGCTGGACTATTTCCCACACATTTGTTACACACATTCAGAAAGGTCCAGCATAATCAGTAATGTTGCATTTTAATTGGCACCTTTATCGCGTGAACATTGCATAACGATAGATATGAAATGTATTTTAAAATCTGCTATGTTTCTTGTTTACATCTCAACTATTAGCAGTATATCCTGACATCTAGTAAACATTAAATGTGAATTATTTTCGAAAATAGAACTGCTAATCTTTGCTTGCCATGGTTTTTCGTACTGTACGGATTACAATAAGGATGGATGACTGATGATCATTTTCAGTCCAGAGGTCCTTAAAGCTGATTGTTGTAGCTTGACAAATTGCACTGTGAATAGTTTAATCCATCAGATTGTATTTTAATGTGATCATTTTCTCATTATGGTATAGCGGCTCTCGGGACATTAGAGTTCGAATTGCGGTATGAAAGAGCAACCAGCTCCCTTCACTGCACTATCCTCAAAGCCAAGGTTTGTCCTTTTCACACTGCTTTTTTTTTTTTGCTTTTATTATTATTATTATTATTATTATTATTATTATTATTTTATAAGGCTACATTATAAGGGATGTTCTACAGAGGTAATAATCATGCAACTACTGTAGCTCAATGACAAAATGTCACTGATTTTTATTGCTTTGATATTCACCTAAAAATGCTTTTTTATTAAACAACATTCATAAGAGGTTTTATTTAATTTGAACAAAAGACACCTGTGAGATAATTATCACTCTCTCTTCATCTAGCGTTTGAAGCCTATGGATTTCAATGGCTTAGCAGATCCATATGTTAAGATTCATCTCCTGCCTGGAGCAAGTAAGGTGAGTCAGTTTTAACTGCAATACAGAGACTGAATCATCACATTCATTATTTATAACTTCCTTATGTTTATGTTTATGTATATTCTTATATGTACAATGGTCGCCAAAAGTAATAAGACAATTTTGCCTTGTACAGTATTATAATTCTCCCAGGTGACTCCCAAGTAGCTTAAGACTATCTGGCTGAAGAGTTGTACTCACTAGAATCAGCCGGTTTAGTTAATGGATGGAATAAATATTATGTGGCAGGACTTTTACTTTCTGAAGCCGAACTGTCCGCCTCTGCACAAAAATGCCTAAAACTAGAGAATTCTCAAGTGAACTGTGGACGTCTGTGGCAAATTTCTGTACATGATCTTCAGGAAACAGTCAAGCAGACATGGATTGACGAGTGACACCATCAGTGACAGACATCTGGAGATGTCTTTTTGACTCTGTGCCCTGCCAGATCCAGCAGGTTTAGAAGAATAAAGGACTTCATACTAAATATTGATTGAGATATGGAATTTCATTGCATACAATAACAAATTATTCATATTATCTCAATGGTTGAGTTTCTCTTTTGTCTCAATACTTTTGGCCACCACTCTATATCTACCAAAATAATAAAGGGAAAAAAGTTTGTGTAAGACTAAGAAAGCAGAAATTCACAAATATTCTTTCCAACAATGTCATTATGAATATTATGAATATTATTATTATATTATTATTATTGGTTTAATTGTTTTCATTTATGAGCAATTTACAGTGCCACCATTGTGTCTGATAGATTTTTATTTTAATATTATTATAATTTTGACAATTTCAAATTGTTGGCTTGTTGCAAAATACAGTCAGTTTGACCATTTTGGAAATATCTTTTTTTTTTATAATTTTATAATTTTTTTATAATAAATATTTTTCTTGTTGTCCATTCATGTCTTTTGCACTTAATTTTACTTGGTCATTATATTTGAATTACTAAAGCAGCCACTTCACCTTTTCTCATCAGGCTAATAAGTTGAAAACCAAAACCGTACGGAATTCTCTAAACCCAGTGTGGAATGAGACTCTAACATACATTGGAATCACGGAAGAAGACATGCACAGAAAGACCCTGAGGTAATGTGTGTGTGTGTGTGTTCATGCACTGTAGGTGTGTGTGGGTTTGAGAATTGAGCAGCCTATAGAAGTCAATTCTAAAAATCCTTCAGGGAGTATCTTTCTGCCACGAATCCACGTATGCCAGTCGCCCACACAACCTTCCCTGGGTACGTCTCTGTGGCAGTAATATTTCAGCCATTTCTCAGAGAATGCTGTGCACTTCTCAGTGTTTTGGGCAGATGTCTGTGTTTTTGCATGTGTCAACTGCTTAACTCTCAGAAGAAACTGTTTTTCTCAAGTCGTCTGCTTGTGACAGTGTATGCTGTATGTAGCTCACTATATCCAAAATGAATATTTCCTGTGCCTTAAAGTCATCAGGAGACAAGACATATAAACATATATAAACATATCAGACAATAAATTCTTGTCTCTAATAGGCACTTCTTGTTTCAGTGATTATATGGGTTTAAACAGATTAAGAAGGCATAGTAAAACATAGTAACTTATAGCTCAAGACAACAAAAGCACAAGAAAAAGTCTCAAAAATTGCACAGATCTCCAAAGGCCTAAAACATTCACTGTACAGGGAATGGGTAAAGCCTAGGGTGTTTTTTATTTATTTATTTTAAAATTTATGTATGTAAGATGCATTTCAATGTCATAGATTCCACAGTCGTATGGATTGAGGCAGCAATCATGCTCTATTACTATTGCTTGTGTTTATGTACGTATTTGTTGAAGCGTCTGCCTAGATTTCGTATTAGATCTGGATTATGTGGTGGCCAACAAGTGTGAAAATTATTTCTTGTGCTCCTGGAATCAATCTTTCACCAGACCTGACCAACTGAAGCAACCCTGCCTCCAGAGGCTTGTAGTGTATAATGTCCACTATGCATAATGTGTACATTCCATTCACACTTCCTTTCTTACCTTGACCAGTGGCGGCTACTGGTCTGTCAAATAGGGGAAGCTCATTTTCGGCCTACATCATAAAATTGTCTATTTATTTAA
>JAQMYJ010000008.1:10285783-10303639 GCA_030014305.1 Clarias laeviceps
GTTAAGCTGCTTTGGGACAATGTCAATTGTTAAAAGCGCTATACAAATAAAATTGAATTGAATTGAATTGAATATTTCACATGGTCCTAATGAGCACAACTCCAGCCAGTTAGGCTTAAACTAATTAGGGTAAATCACCTGTTTTGTGCTGGTTTAGTGAACAGATGTAGCACAAATATGTACCAGGAATGTTACTTTCTGAAGCCAGGGTTGCCATCTCTGATTATCTCTATTTGTCACCAAATAAAGACCCATTTCTGGCTAATTTTCAGGAACCAGTATCCTGTTCTGTGCTTAGAAAGAAACGTCATTCAAACCAAAAGAAGGTGAATTCAGTCTAAAAAAACAAAAACAAAGTCTTGTTGCTCCATGATAATGCATGTTCGGATACAGAGGAACTGAAAGTGGAGGTAATGCAACAGCTCCGGCCCATGTCTTTGGTACACCTAAAGATGATGAGGTTAAGGAAGTGGTGCAGATCTGGAGTCAGGAGTAGCCGAATAGTGCATTGACCTGTAGGGAGACTATGTAGAGAACTGTTATGGGTATTAAAGGGTATTAATGGGTAAGTTGCCTTTATTTTCTGACTATTCATAGTTTTGTAGGAATGTTAAGTGGCAGCGGGTCCAAAGATGGGTCTTTTTGTAAATCTGAAATAGGTTTTAGTGAGGCTGTTGTATGATATTTTGCTTGTCTTAAGAAAACTTCCTTTCACCAAAACAGGTTTATGATGTTACTAGTGCCATTTTAATTGTTTTTTTTCTCTTTATTAATGATTTTTTCCTAGTAATAATGGACCTAATAACTCCTAGACTAACACTGGTTGAAAAGAGGGGAGTACACCCTGGATGAGACTCCATTGACATTGACAGCCCATGACATCCCCATGCAGTTAAACCTTGTCCATCCACCATGCTACTAGGAGATAACCAGAGACCCCAGAGGAAACCCATGGGAACATGTGAGCTCAGGATCAAACCTGGGAACCCTGGAGCTGTGAGATGCCACCACTCTGCAGTCACAGCTTCTTAGGATAATTAAATTGTGTATAAAATTGAAATTAAAATTTTACTTCCAAGTTAAAATTTTATAATTTTATCAATTTTATCAAAATTTGCATCCCACATGACTGCAGTTTATTTCTGGAATAATAAATTACAAAGTTCAAAGCATATTAAAATGATAGCATGAAAACAAAACAACTAAAATCCACATTCAAGGTTTAAGCATGATCACTTTTTCAGACCTTCATAATCATCAGTATTTTAACATCTTTCCCCCTTCTATAAAAAAAACAAAACAATCAAAACAAAATACAGTGCAGCTATTATTTTAGTGTTAACATTAAGAATGTGTTTTGGATACAAATTAATTGTACCCATAAAAATACCAGGAATAACCTTTTTGATCCAAGTAACAGTATTGACTAGGGTACTGAAACCACTAACTGACCACTTTTAGATTCCTCACTTCTATGTGAGGTTTTTTTTTCTAACCAGTGTTTTCTAGCCCCAAAACACTGGGACTATAAACTAGTGAGAAACAAAAACCAAGTAACAAATTTGGTTAACGTTATGCACCACGAGACAGCGGAGCAGCATCAGTGCACCTTAGCATCGATTCTACAATACCCATAAAACCATTCAGTAAGCCCAGGTCCTGTCAAGATAGGAATAGTTTCATCATAGGCCAAGTCCAAACATACAAGGGATTTTTTTTTTAAATATATATTTTTTTCTCCTATCAATACCAGAAAAATCTTCCATGTCCATGTGAAACCTCATGCTGTCAAGTGCATGCCAAACTAACAAGCAGCGATAAAACTCTTACCATAGAGGCATAACGCCAATCAGAAGCCTGAAAAAAAGTCAGTGACCCTCTAATGTCAAACACAGGAGATATGAAACATGTGGTCCACACACACACAAAATAAATAAAATACATTAGTGTTTCAAAAAGGTTTTAGGTATCTTCACCATCAAAGCTTTTTTTAAAAGTAGTTTTCAGTAAAGCTATGAATCAAAGGTAGAAAATTTTATTTTTAAAAACTACTAAAAGTACTGCGGTACCTTGGCATACGAATTTAATCCGTTGCAGAGGCGAGTTCTTAAGGCGAAGTTTTGTATTGTGAAACACATTTTCCCACAGGAAATAATGTTAATCCAGATAATCCATGCCAGCCACCCAAAAATATTACCCATATTACCAATTTCCAACACTATAATCATATTATTGCATAAAGAACAACCAAAACATTTTGAAAAAGACATTTAAATGAAGTAAAATATTATATAAATAGACATAAAACCTCACTCACTCATATTTTATCATTCCTCTTGGCAACGGCTGCTTTAAAATCAAAACTGAAAGTGGCTCCCTTTTCTTTTTGCTACCATCCTTGCTACCATTCTTGGGACTCATGGTGCTATATTCACTAAACCTAGCAAAAAAAAAAAAAAAGTTTTGAAAAATTTCACTTCTTAAGGTGGAAATTCATGAGGCGGGGCATTCATATACCAAGATACCACTGTATTGAATAAACAGTGAAATGCTGTATAACTTGTAAATATCATACCGAGTAAAAACCTAAGTTTTTTCCTGCCAATATTCTCCAGTCCAGTAGGTGGCGTTGTTATGTCAACCGCCCATAAACTTAAAAGAAGAAGCGATTTTGCTGCAGATGCAAATTTTGTGGTATATTTTGAAGAATTTTGTCAGTTTTAGACAGTATAATCTTTAAGTTTACCTATAAATAATTTAAAAGCTGTGAGTTGATTCTGAAGAAAAAACTGACTCAACAATTAAATTAATGGACTCGATTAAAAGACTGCATAAATAGATCACACTGCTCTGGATTTTAGTGACCTAAACTGGAGTTTGCATGGATTTAAAACACCGGTGCATACAATATGTGGACAAGGCCTTCGGATAAAAGATAAGCAACTCGCCCATGCATTGCGTCGCCCATACCATGCATGCAAAAACATAACAGTCTAGGCTGACTATTTTTTTTTTCTTTAAATGTAAATGTGGCATTGCAAATGAAAGAAATTCCAATTGGTCAGTATAGGTTTCATTTGCTATATCAGGGACTCTTGTCATTCATACATAAACAGATAATGTCATGCTTGATCCTTTGCAATGTCCTATTTGTCTTTTCGTTCCATTCTACTGATTCAAGAGTACAAAAGTAAAAAAAAAAACAAAAAAAAAAAACAAGATCAACATTTGCCATGTTTCATACGGAGGTGTTTCAACAACGCTGATGTTGTGTACTCTTTAACTCCACGAGATATTACAGCCTTGCACATCAGACACACTGCCTTACTACAGTCACCTTCTTTCAGTGAGAAATACTGCCACACGGGGCTCGACTTGGACGTGGTCCTTTTCTGAAGTTCACAGTACCTGCTGGTACAGTGCAGCCTGTTATTGCATATGGTCCTGTTTGTGTAGCTGAACGCCGCTTGGAACTCTACAGGCTGGTTTTGAATCGTGGTTTCTGTGGAACGAGACCCTTCGCTGTTGTACGGATGCAAACCGGCTCCTTGTTGTATTCTATTCTGATAACTCCGTTCTGAAAACAGATCCCAGTTCTGTGGAGACCAGCTCTGGTTGCTGGCATCCATATTGTCTGTGGGATCTCCTGAATGTGATTCTGTATTCATTGCCTCGACTTTGACTTTTATGGGAAAATCGAAGTCGATCACGTCTTGGTCGACAGTGTGCGAGTTTAGCAGAGAGGTGCACGGGGGAGGTTGCGTGACGTCGTCTGTCGTCTGCCTGTTTTCAGACTCCGAGTCAGAATGTGCGGGGTACTGAGGGGTAGGGTGTTCGGATTTTATGCTTGCGTTTTCTTTCTTTGTTGCTCGGTGCTGACTCAGGCTCTCCCGGGGCTCTGTTTCCTGCTGCAGACTTGAGATGCCATCTTGTGTTCCGAGCGTGACTGAAGGGACCGCACCTGTGTAGGACAGAAAAAGCACATCAGAGGAGCCCAGCTGTGACAGTGACACACCATAGTCCAAGACATGTTAGTGATTTCCCTGCTGAAACTGTGACATGAAGATTCATGTGTTTGTACATGCAACTTGGGCCTCAAAATTCAAAGCCAATTACATTCGCAATTTGATGTATTACTATTAAGATTTAATTTACACAGGCATTTGGATACTTTGAAAGTAGCTTTATTTAAATGAAAATGCTAAATTATGCTACGTTTGGTTGTGCATTACAACATAAACAAAAAGATGAAATGGCAATATTCTTGCAAAATGCGAGTATATGCAGGAAATGTGAACAATTTGTATTTTCTCCTAAAACTGTGGTATATTTTTTGTTTGCACTGGTCACTGTGTTCCTGAGTTTGTCAATTTTAGACCACTTAACGTTTGTAAATTTAGCTAAATAATTTAAAAGTGTGAATTGATTCTGAATTCGAAAACTGACCAACAAAAGACCTACAGTATGGCTCAAGTCAAACAGGGACTTGTGATGAAATTTCCTGGGATTAAAGAAGACTTCAAAGACTTCAAAGACTTTGCATGACTTCAAAGACATGCATAGTACGGTGCTGAGACTCTTAAGCACAGTAAAACATCTGAATGGCACGAACATGTTAAAGAAGGCAATTCACAATTTTTATCTTTGAGAACTGCACACACAATCATCTACCAACACTACTTGCACATAACAGGAGTTTAGCTGGGAGACCAGCGTTTCACAGATGAAGCATGCAGTCCAATCACGTCTCCAGCGTAATGAGAAAACTTTCTACTTTGACGTTGCCCAAGTACTAGTGAAACTTTTGGATTAGTTTCTGTACTAATTTACTGTAGCAGGGGATTATATAGAGAAATAAAAGGAGTTTTTAACCCTTATAAGTGTGTTCTGATATTCTGCAGAATCAAAAGTCCCAGTTTGACTTGAACGGGCCTCGTAGATATGCTAACTAGCAAAATGTTGTATGTAACAGGATAGTTGTAAACCATGGTTACTATTCAGGTTTTTCAATATTTGTTCATCAGACAGTAAATATGAGCTAATCGCAGGTAGAACTGAAAAAACTCAAGATCCCACAAGCCGTAGATTTTGTCAACAAAATAGTTCAAGCAAATTGTTAGCGTTTGTCTCTTTACCACATTATATGTATATAATTGGTAAAACTTTGAAAATGTTTATTTAAACATTGTTTATAGCTGACATTATGGCTTTATGTCTTGGACTTGTATGGAAAAGAAATCTATGTTGGTTGGCTGTGAACATCAAGTTTCTTTCAGGTTTATCAAGCTACCAACACGCCTGCACTAGCTTCTCAATTCATTATAAAACTCAATTATGCGTGTTATGAATCATTTGTACTGCACACACTGTACATGTTCGATAACACATACTAACCGTCGGTATAAAAGCAAAACACTACAAATGGAAATTATATTAGTCATGTCAGACACAAGCTGATTTTGTCTCCTCTATATGTTTACTCTTAAAACATAAAATGCAAATCTAAAATAGTTAGCATTAAATTATGGAGAAGCCTCACCCTCATCATGTGAGACATCCCTGAAGAACATGTTTTGTACACGGCTTAAGGCCACGTTATTCAAATCATGTCTAGTGTAGATTCGTTTTATTTGGTTTTTTTTAATGCACGCCTCATGCACACAACAGCCCTGGCCGTAATGACTGGTGTGCGGGTATATGACTGGTGGGATGTGGTTGTTTGGACATGACATCAATTTTTATACAATTCTGAGTGGTTCTCATGGTGAAAAAAAAACCCATTAATTAATAGAATAAATGGAATTAATGAATATTAAATCAAATATACTGGAATCTTGGAGAATAGATCAACACCAGTGAAAACAGCGATAACATCAAAGCTAAGCAAAGCACAATGCAGACATCAATACCAAAAACACATAAAAAGTATTCTGATTCTTTAAACCACCTCAGGTTTCAGCCAATCATAAGCCACATCCATTGCTGGTTTTGTGTGTGTGTGTGTGTGTGTGTGTGTGTGAGAGTGTGAGAGAGTGTGAGTGTGACAAACAATAAGACTCTAAACGAGTTTATTTTTGAAAATTTTTGGTGAAAAGGCGTGATCAACACGGTTCAAGCAATCAGCAAAACCATCATGCAGGAAAACCACATGAGTCTAACTGAAAACTCGAACAGTTTGTTCCCAAATGGTTTTGGTTATGGAGAAATTGGGACCTGTGAAAATTCTGAGAAGAAAAGTCAAGTCGTTACCAAGAAACGTGGTAAAAAAATAACAATAAAATAAAATAAAACCACAACAAGCCCTGTTATGGCATTTTAGTGTTGCATCATTACATTTTCCTATTCTGTGTAAAATGCACAGAGACAGAACAGGGCATCGATGTTCTTGTGCCTTCAAGCAAGCAGCAGAGGTGGAACAAGATCTGGGTTAAAGGGAGAGCTGCCAATAGGGGGGTGACAATAACTGGGGTGTGAAGTTTTGAGACTTATTATGTACGAGACCTGCCACAGGGAGTTTAAAAAAAAAAAAAAAAAAAAACAGCAGCTAACCACAGAGGAACAAAAAGAAAAGAGTGTTACAGGGAAAAATGGCAGTGTGAATGGCACTTGTGAAGGCAGAAAAGTCCAGGGGCGACACAAAATGTGGATGGTAAAGTATGTTATTGTTTTGAAAGCTATGTTATGTGCGTCATTTCTGACTAATAGGTTATACCTCACTAGAGGTGCAGTGATTGAAATTTTCTTGGCCAATACTGATTTAAAAAACAAAGTGTAACTTGACATACCGGTTTTTGACCAATTCCAGTTTTTTTCTATAATTGTCAGCATACACAAACATTTCCATTATTGAAAAAAAACAGGAACTATTAAATAACTAACCCTAAGCTTTACATTTCTACAAAACTGAAAAGTACAGGACTTTCTCCATGTTACTCCTCAGAGTTTTGTTGTACAAATATAATATAACTATAAAAAAAGATTATCCTATGAGACATGGGCTTTACTAACTGCTGCACATACACCTTTAGGGAGTGGGAATAAATCACAGGCACACGACCGGCTAATGCTGTTATGATTAATGTGAGAGTGCACCTCTCCTACCTGAGAACTCCCAGCTACAGACGGTCAAACTCATGATCTCAGGAGGACAGAGTGAATGTTTTTCTACAGTGCCACTCAGGAAAACGCGACTGATCAACACACAGGCTAAAAAACAGCGGACCAATTAGTGCATTTTTTTATACACAACACTACACATTGAGCTGTTGTGTGACACGTCAGGCCCATTCTGATTCCTGAACAGTGGCAAGCTTCTTGAAAGCCCATACTGAGGTGCTTTAAACTGGATTGGTGGGGTCAGTATGATGGCCAAAGGTAAGGGAAGGTGGGTCTTTTGTTCACGAGATCTTCTTATGTTCTTAACATCTTTACAGGACAATCTTTGTGTGACAGTGACTATTATTTGCCAAGGATGCCATGGAACAGCTCCTGCAGCATGCACCGAGCCCTGACCTAAACACCAATGCACACCTGCTGAAAAAAACATCTACACTAACGCGTTCCCTGCAGAGCAGAGGTTATTACAAGAGCAAAGTGGGGAATAAAGACTCTGCCACTTGGCCTTATATTTAATTTAACTGATTAAAATAACATTCAAAAAGAATACAAATTCCACATTTAAATACATGTATAACAAGTGAATAGGAAAAACACTTATTTTCATATTGTTGTGTAACCAGCAGACAGCAATGAGATTTTCTTCAAAGCTTCCTTTTCTTTAAAGTACAGTGGTACCTCTCGGCATACGAACCCCGACTCACAATTTTTTGCCCTAAAAACTGAAATTTTGCAAGAAATTTGACACACAAGGCATTTTTAATATACAAGCGAGCAAACCGAGGCAACAGTAAATATTGCGCATATGTCCGGGAGTTCAAAACTTGTTTGTGTCAGTGAAAAGCCAAGCAAAGCCTTTTTTTTTTCTTTGCATTTTGTGCAAGACTTTTTGAAGACATAAGCACCATGCCAAGAATGTTAGCAAGGACAGTAGCAAGAAGAACAGGGAGCAACTTCAAAAGCGCACCAACCATCGCACCCGTGTCCGGATTTATTCCCCACTTTGCTCGTGTAATAACCTGCTCAGTTTCGTTTTTAAAGCAGACGATGCCAAGAGGAATCAAGTGAATCAAGATTAAGTCAAACTCATGACACATTAAAGTGAGGTTTAATGTCTATTTATTTTTTATTGTACTTCATTTACACATCTTCTAACTGTTTTGATTGTTTTTATATGCAAAAATATGATTCTAGTGTTGGTAATCTTTTATTTGTAAAGATTAATAGTGACGAATATGGAATATTTATAAAATGGTGATACTTATAGAACGGCAATACAGATCGAATCGACACAAAGGTATATTGATCATAACCAGGTGAGGTATTGTGATAATAACTAGATGAGACATCATAATAAGAAACAGGGAGGTCCTTGGTTGGTGATTCCTGTCCCTAGTGTTTACTTCGTTCATGTCTGTGTAGGAAAGGGTTTATTTCAAGGATTTCAAATTAGTAGTAACAAGAAGGATTAAACTTGCTGGTGTTGATTTCTACTTAGTTTTATACAATATATTATTATGATTATTATAACAGCAACAACAATAACAACAGTAATAATCCTCCCAATGTGGCACACAAGCCCTGTAGAGGATCACAGCTACTTGCTCTAGTTTACAGTAATAAACATGACTTACAGTAATAAACATGATTCTCCAAGACAAACGGCTCAGCAGTGTTTTATTACTTCCACACTTCCTTATTCACCCACTTATTTCCTCCAAACACCTACTCTATACACAGACTGCTTTAGCAAATCAACGACCACCTTCCTCCAAAGCACGTGCATTTATTTCATTGTACCCCTTACACCAGGCCACATTTATTCATCTTACCCGGGTTTATTTCTGTAAAACTGCATCCTGTAACGTTAACCTTTAACATTTCCTTCAGATAGTCGTTCTCTTTGCGGATCCGAGCCGTTTCCTCCTCGTACTCCTGCACCATCCTGCTCACTGTGTCGAGAATCTCATTCACCGCCGCCGACAGTCTCTCACTCAGGAACACGTTTAACTCGTCCAATTTAGTCATTTTACTGTTTCCCCCCTAAAGAAATCACTAATAGTAAACAGTTGTTTTTAAGTGTATCTCGTCTACCGCACACAAACTCAGCCCCACACACACTCTTTATCTTGCTTGCTGTGACGCCGAAGACGTTAAACCGGATTAATCCCAAAAAAGGTCGCTCTTAGACTTTAAGGGCACTACGCAGGCTATAAAATGATGCTGTGTGTGTGTGTGTGTGTGTGTGTGTGTGTGTGTGTGTACTCTTTGTAGTTCCCCTACATAGGAGCAGGAAGTCATTTGGAGTTTAACCTAGATTGAGCCGAAGTAAAACAATAAAGAGAACCGCCTCTACCGCCCCCTACAGGACAGGAGATAGAAGCCGGATTCACTCAGTCGATTCAAGGCGGAAATATTGGACCGTGCTTGCGTCGTGTGTGAAAGCAACAGAGCTGGAATCGAGGTCGATTTAATTAGTGAGAGGGGCGAGACGAGATCTGTGTGAAATGGGAGAACCACCCGTGGTGGAATTGGGATCTGACGTTTTATGATCATCAGAGGTTTAAACTACAGTAAATTGTTAGTAGCTAACATGCAGATATCTTATAGAGATAGAGATCAGACACATCTACGGTGGCTCTGAAGTACAAAACACAACATTTCCCAAAACGCAACATTTCACAAGACTCAGCATTTCACAAAAGCCAACATCATTTCACATCGTTTACCAAAGCGCAATGACATTTACCAAGACATAACATTTCACAAAACGCAACAAAATTTCACAAACACATTTTATAATTATGGAAAACAAGTAGTTAGGGATGACATGCTGGTTGTGATGTGGCATTATAAGTCAATTCACAATTTTCATTACCTGCTTCCTGTTTCCTTAATTGCTTAATTGGTGCATGACAGTTAAGTCAGTTTAAAACTACTATTTAGAGAATTTCAATTAAGTATTTTCTGACATACTGACAACACAACGTAAGATTAAAACGTGATTTCAAACTCATAAAACACGCTGGAAAGCAACAGGAGTGCTTGTCAGGGCAGCTACTCTTCAACAAGTGACATTAGAAGAGCAACATCTTACCTGAAATCCACGTTTCCCATGTCACTTAAAATCGGACAAAGTTCCTTGAAGAAAAATGCTTACTGTAAATTCACTCAATAAGAACTGTAATTTTCATAGAATAAATATAAGTTGGAAGGAAGGCCCTGAGCTGCTATGCTGTCAATCGATTTTGGGTTGGTCCAATTTAGGACAAGAATTGGGTCCCTGCCTGTTCTGTGACGTTTAACTTGGTTGTGTTTTTTGAAATATTTAATGTGTTTAGTGAAATGTGGTTGTGCTTATTCGTAAATGTGAAATGGTATTTAATAGTTAGTCAGGGTTGTTTTGGAATATGTTTTGTTCTTCAGGGCCACCGTAAAAATCAGAGATGAGGTAAGCTGGTAAGATAGGGCAGTGGGGGATCAAACGGTTAAGGCTGTGGGTTACTGGGTTACTGATCGGAAGGTTGAGGGGGTTCTAGCTCCAGCACCGGCAAGTTGCCACTGTTGAGTCTTTAAGCAAAGCCCTTAACCCTATCTGCTCCATGGGCACAGTATCCTGGCTGACCCTGCACTCTGACCCCAGCTTCCTAACATAACATATAATTTAGCACAGTGAAAAAATAATAATAGCACAGTGAAAAAATAATTTCACTGTGCTATAGGGAACATGTGACAAATAATTGAATAATAATAAAATAAGAAGCAAAAGTATTTTTTAGACAAGTATTCAGCTTTGTCTGTTATTGGTTTGGTTGCCAGAGCTATGAAATAGGACCACTTTCTGATGCCACTTCACCAATTGCTGCAGTCACTCCCAACACTGAAATTTTTTTGATATGGTATAGTGGCCATATTTGTTTAGGACTTTAAGAAGGCTTTGAATTTGTGAAAAAATGTATTCATTGGGTTTGACTACTGTCTAATTGCCCTGAAGCACCAGCTCATACAAATAGTTATAAATCTACATAATTTAAATCGGGAAGGGGGGCATGGAAGGGATTATCACTTGTGTACCAGCCTGTAGTTGTTCTGTTTGTCACTGGAAACTGTGGCAGCTGCGATGAGGTGCAATGAAAATTTTCAAGTTGTGTCGTATAAGGGCTCTGCCCATAAAGTAGTTATACAGTATTTGAACAACATTCATTTGTTTGTTTAAGATAACAGCAATGCCCTCTCTTCTTAACATAATAGACTTATTTTCCAAGTTTCTGTAAAATGGAATTTTGCTAAATCAAAAATTCGTCAAAAATTCTGTTCCTCACGCTTTTTCAGGATAAACAAGGTTTACTATATCTTGGCATCATTTTCACCCCAAAAGTAGAAGATACAGTAAAAGTTAACTTTGACCCGTTATTGCAGAAAGTTCATATTGATGTACAGTCTTCACTGGGTCTATCTCTCTGGGTAGAAGTTAATGTTATTAAGATGAATTCTGTTTATAGTATAAATTACCTGCTTCACTCTCCCCTCCTGCAATCTCCCCTAAATATTTCAAGAGGTTCGATGACATATGGGAAGAATTTCCCTGGAATGAAGAAAGTGTCTAAGAATGCACTTGAGAAAACTGCAGTAACCAGTCTATAGTGGAGGTTCGGGGCTCCCAAATCATCTTTTTTTATTAGGCATTAAGCTTAAGGCACTTGGCACATTGGTCATTGTCACCACACAGAGCTCCCTCAAGGTTCAGGATAGAGAGCCCAGTCTCAGCCCCTGCTGTCTGTCCACTAACTCATCTACATATTTTAAAACTCACCCGTTATTCCCATCACCATCAAACCACATGTAAGAAACTTGCAGAACTGATTAATTTTAAACCTTATTTAAATGCAGTCTTCAATATTTTGTTAAATCCAAAGTATTTCCAAGCAGCCTTTTATTTCTAAGAGTGGGAAAAGGTAACCTTACGTTACAGGAGTTATACTGTGGAAATGTACTGAAACCATTTAATGACTTAATACAACAATATGACGTATCAAGACTTCGGTTTTGTAGATATCTCCAAATATGATATGTGACACAAATGTTTGGGTCATGTTCAGAGCCTCCAAGGTCAGAGGAAGAGTTAAGGAAAATTCTTGAGATCTGTGGTAGGGGACATGAAGCGTCTAAGTAGTACACAATATTGTGGGAATAAGGTATGGGAAATACTTCAGGCATGAAACTTGATGAGCAGGTATGGGTTGAAATTTGTATTAACTTAAGAGTAAGAATTACACAGTTTAAAATCTTATATCGTTATTATTGGACCCCCAAGTGGACATAGTTTAAAAGATACTGCATCTTGTTGGAAAAGTGATAGGTTGAAGGTAAACTAGTACATTAATTCTAGTCCCACAATTTTACAGGTCTGTTTAAAAAAGTTTAAAAAGTTTAAAAATTTTACTGTTATTACAATGTTAAGCGATTTAGAAAGTACACATTATAAAAGTTTACGAGATCAGTTGATTTTACAATTCTTGGGACATTATTACAAGTGTCTCTCATGTGAGTATCATTGGGTTCATTGAAGGATTGGACTCAGATAGCAATTATGATCGGTTGATAAATTCTCTGAAACTGGAAGACACCAGAAAAGCCTCCATTCAGCGACTGGGTGACAGCTGAGGCAAGTTGTGGCATTTAAGACAACGATGTACAGGATTGGTGACAGGATAGAAAAATACTATCAGGTACATTTCTTACATAAGCACATAAGTGAAAAGACAAGGTGGAAACATACTGAAGATGGAGGTGAAATTTTGCCTGCTATCCTCAACAATATATTGTGCTTTTTGGTTTATCTATTTTTTGTAACCCCTTTTCCTTTACTGTATATCTAAGGATGACACTCTTTATGACAGACCCTTCTGTATTTCTGTGTTAGGTGGGAGGGTTAGGGGAGCATATTGGGGGAATAGCGTGCGTTTGTTCTTAAATGGGGTGAGACAATGAGAATTTGGTAAGTGATGTATTGGTGCACTGACAGCACCCCAACACTCAGTTCACCTGCCCTTGTTCTAAAAGCAGTGGTACAGTATGCTTTTAGAACAAGGGCAGATGCCTGTCTAGATGTTGATGCTATTGTGGTAAATGGCATGCTCCCAAGCTGTGTGATGCTTAAAAGCACTCACTGAATGCTTAGCGCTGAATTTGTGGGCTCTGTGTGAATGATAAAATGCAAGGAAAAGTGGAATATCGAGAGGGTCTTATTACTACCAGTATAGCATGATTTCTGTGTAAAATATTATGTTCCAGATAAAATTGTGCTTTATTATTTGTGTATTAATTGATGGATACCTATGTATAGAATGTTATTAAAAAGGATATAAAATGATATTTTAAAAAGGTGTTAAGAGCTTTAGAAAGTACACTTTATATAAGTTTACAAGATTAGTTGAACGTGCAGTACTGCTTCAAGGCAACATGAGAGAGTATTGCTTCAACCCTTAGACAAGTCTGTTTGAGAGACACTAAAGAGAGACAGCTAACCCTGGATGAAGAACAACACTAACTAAAATATTCTTATAACTTTAATGAGCTTATTTGTGTGTTTTAGGAAGATTTAATGATATAAACTGACATTTGCGCCAGATTCCATGGCCTATTACAAACATCCCACAACTAAACCATCAACCCAACCAAAATGGAAACATGCTCCTGTGACATCTTTTGGTAACACCAGATTGGTTGTTTTAGCTTACTTGGTAGGGTTTCCTATTTGATTTGAACTGCTTCCACTATGCCAAAACATATCTTTCATTTCAGCACAGACAGACATTACAATAAGTCATCATCTTGTATTTTAACTTCTTTGAGTTGAGTAGCACACTTGGTTTCCAAGTACATATTTATTTTGATCTTGCACAATTTTTTTTACACAACCTTTAGGTACATTTACATACAATAATAACCATGTGAATAATATAAAAATGTAACTGTACTTGAAGTGTTCATTGTTTCAAAATATTAAATTAAGCAAGTTATAAAATCCATAACAAATAATTATGTACCTAATATGAATTATTACAATGTATATATATATAAAACTTAATCACATGCTTTAAAAACAGTGTTTTTGTTTTTTTTTTACTTAAAAACACGCTTCTCTCTTCTTTGCAGTCAATTATTCTGGCACTGTGAAAATTCCTTACGCTTTCTGTATGTGAAACAAAAAGCATTGAAAAAAATTATATGAAAAGTTATTGAAGGCCTGATAATACATGAGTTAATCAGGAACACTTGTACAAAATACTCACTCTATCAAATCAGCCAATCTTGTGTCAGCTATGCATAAAATCATGCAAATACAAACCAGCAGCTTCGGGAAATATTTACAGCAACCATCAGAATGGAAAAATGGGATCTTAGTGATTTTGTCGATGGCATGATTGTTGGTTAGTGTTTCTTAGCAACAGGACCTTTGCTGTCAAATCATCCTCAGTTCTTTGTTTTCAGGTGTATGTTCATGCTGCAAAGCCCTTGTCTAAAACATCTCAAAGATTGAACAATGAATTCATTGTAGTCTTCATTTAAAAAGTTTAGAGAAATTTATAATATGGTGCATTATCATGCCATTAATAGATGGGTAAATTATAGAACACGGTCAACAGTACTCATATAGGCTGTTGCGTTCAAGCTATGATTGATTGGAGTTAAAGGGCACAAAGTAGGCCAAAAAAGCATTACCCACACATCTATCTGCCTCAGCACAGAGCAAGATTCATCGGACCTGGCTATGCTTTGCACTGCCCACTTTTGGTAAGCCGGTGTCCTCTGCAGCCTCAGATTCCTGTTCTTGGTTGACAGAAGTGGAACCTGACACGATCTTTTGCTGTTGTAGCTCATCCAGCTCAAGGTTTGATGTGTTGTGCAATCTGAGATGCTTTTCTGCTTACCGATATTATATAGAGTTGTTATCTTAGTTACTGTAAACAGTGCTTCGTCAGCTCAAACCATTCTCCACTGAACTCTCTCATCAACCAGGTATTTCTGCAGTTAGATCGGATCAGGAGAAAAAAATACTCAAAACATTCCCATCTGGCACTCAGATATCGCACTGTCCCCCATTCTGATGGCTGATATAAACATAACCTGACGCTTCCGATATGCATCTGCCTGATTTGTTAATTTAAGTCTTTTTAGAAATCCCACAAACATGTATTATTTATGTATTATTTAAAAAGCACTTAAAAATACCAAATTCCTATCGACAATCTTTTAGTTTTTAATGGGTAGTCAAGTTGTATTAGCTACAGAACATTTGTGCTGTTTCTTTACCTCTGTATGTTGAGTCAAACATTCCTCGAAATGGTTGAAAGGCTCTGATGTACCTGTCGAACTCTCCGCCACCTGCTGTGTGTAAAATGAACAAAATGGTAAATTTTTCCAGCTACTTTATGACATTGCACTACAATAAAATATAAATAAAGTGGCTTTTAGTGCAACCTGCTGCTGGAGCTCATACTCTGCTGGATTCTCCCCACTGGAAGACGGCTTTTTTCGTCTTCTTGCTTGATCCTTGTAAACGCTGAAATGTTGCTCTTCTGAAGAATACACAAATGCTGTAAAAAGCTGTAAAAACTATTAAACGAACATATCAGGAATGGTTCCTCAGACTCACCATGGTAGGTCATTCTGTGGTTTCGATAGCGATATTTCTGAATAAACCCGATATTACACTCGCTACACCAGTAAGGCCTTTCACCTAGAAAAGCAAACCGATACTGGCACTAAACAACCACGATTTATTGTTATATATTTGTAGTATTTTTAATTGTGGAAATATTTAATTGCTCCTACAGACCTGTATGAGTGTATTCATGTCTGCGTAGGTGGTATGGACTGCAGAAGGTGGCGCTGCAGTGCTGACAGATGTGCAGTTGTGTGTTGTGAGCTAAACCCTCGTCGTCGTCTGAAGGATTGTCAATCAGCCTTGACTTTGCATGTAAACAGACACAAATTCTAAATGACTTGTATGCAAAAAGTTGTTTATTAATATGAGGACTTTATAAAAAACTGTTTGATTAAAACCTAATTTATATGAATTCTGCATATACTGTAGTTCACATCACATCACTTAACAACAACAAAAAAGTATTGAGAGTAAGAAGCAGGGAGATATTACAGGGGTTAAAGCAAGCTTATCTTATGCATGTGACCCCATTGTATACATCATGTGCAAACCAGATGTTCAAAATAAGCACAGATTAAATATTAGGCTTAAAGCCTTAAAATCTAAAACAATCCACATTTAACAGTTGTTAAGATTTCTCATCTCAGACAATTTGAGACTTATATACCCTAGTTAATTTTTATATTTTTATTTATCAGGATCTACATAACGATTGTGTGGACTTCACAAACTCCTATAACCAAAAAAATAATCAGAAGAAGAACAACAAAACACAGATTTCAACATGTAGTCATTTTACCCAAAAAAATTAACCAAAAACAACTTGAATTAAAAATATTCTATAGAACTTTTTAGTCTTTCAGATCATTTAAGAAATGTTGGGCCAAATACAGTATTTACAATGTTACTTCAGTTGATTGATGGCTCTCTTAAGATCCCCCTTAGCATCTTAATGGGGTTGACATGGCCATTCTAACCCCCTGATGATTTTCTTCTTCAGCTATTGAGATGTTGATTTGCTTTGTGTTCTTGGGATCATTGTCCTGTTGCATGACCTGAGTTCATCTCGCATTTACATTTAGACATTTGGCAGACGCTCTTATCAAGAATGACTTACAAAAGTTCTTTGAAGTTTCCATCATTGGATAGATCCTTACACTTGTAAGGTTTCCCAGGAAACTCCCAAGGGCACGAAGCGGGTGTACACCCTGGACAAGGTGCCAATCCATCGCAGGGCACATACACACACATATAAACACACTCGTTCATACATTAAGGGCAATTTTGGGAACGCCAGTTAGCCTAATCTGCATGTCTTTGGACTGTGGGAGGAAACCAGAGTACCCGGAGGAAACACAACAAGCACAGGGAGAACATGCAAACTCCATGCACACAGACTCGAGGCAGGAATTGAAACTTGTTCTAAGTTTTGTGGTTTGCTCAGATGCAATTCTGCAACTCGAACTCATGCTGTCAATTTCTTTGTAGAGAAAAGAGCAGTGTTCTAGCCACCCTTCAACAGAAGCTATACTTCTTCATGACAGCGCAAAGAAAAAAAAACCTGAACAAACATGTAATGTGCTTACAGAGGACTGTAGACAGGGTGTAGCACATGTTTTACTCATGTATTTATTTTCAATTCTCAATTTCCTTGAATGCCCACTTCTGAGAAGATTTGAATCTGTGGCAAAGCCTTTTAATTTGTAAACAATCCTTCTCACTGTAGAATAATGAATTTCAAACTGTTTGGGATTATTTTTACCCTGATTGATGAGGGCTATTTTCTTGGCATGATGTAGACACACTACTGAGTGCTCCAGAATGCCAAATCTCTAAACGCTTTTATAATGGTAGTGACACTTGTGGGTGATTAACTAATCTTGCACATTTCATTAGTAACACCTAGTTAATTACTTTATTTTTTCTAATTACTTTCTTAGGAGGAAATAATGACTACATATTGAAATCTGTTTTTTAATTGTCACATGGAGCTACAGTGGGGTAAAAAAGTATTTAGTCAGCCACCAATTGTGCAAGTTCTCCCACTTAAAAAGATGAGAGAGGCCTGT
>JAQMYJ010000008.1:10304598-10346255 GCA_030014305.1 Clarias laeviceps
CTTATTTTGTCTCTCATAGTTGAGGTATACCTATGATGAAAATTACAGGCCTCTCTCATCTTTTTAAGTGGGAGAACCTGCACAATTAGTGGCTAACTAAATACATTTTTGCCCCACTGTACAGTATTTTCTTGTTTCTATAAAATATATATATGTATATATATATTTTTTTTTTAAATGGCAAGAACAACACTATTCTTATTCAACCTCTGAAAAGACAAATAAAATCATTAAGTTGAAGGAAGCTTTACTTTTATCATATTATTACATATATAATATGTGATAATATATAATATATTATTACTATAATAAGCAATAGAGGGATAGTTTGGCTTTTTTCAAGTTTGTCTCAAGTCAAAACTAAGGTGAATATAAGTACATTACACTGGGTCTTGGTCATTACAGTATTTCCCCTACATACAAACATTTGAGTGATGGACTAGGGAAGATATGTTTGCGCACGTTAAATCGCATATCCCGCGTACATTGTCACATGTTAGTTTTATACTGTATATAGCCAATTTTTAGGTTAGTATTCTACTACCTAGACAATGTTTGTTGGACTTACGAACGATCAAGCTCTCGGAATGGAACTTGTTCGTATGTTGTGGACTTCCTGTATAACTTTTCCTTCTCTGCACACCGGCCACGAAGTACCATGTAAGTAATCCGGGTCAAATTCAACAACCCTCGTTCAAGTTCATCTGAGACTTGCATGAAGCTTATACAGTGTATTTAGTACAAATTAACAATTTTCATTCCCCAAAACTAGCCTAATGGCTAACCCAAGCTAGTGCTATGGGGGAATAAACATAAGATTTGAGCTAAATGCAATGTAACCTTAAGATACCAACTCTTTACCAATCAAGCTTTATATGAGCCTCAGCTGAACGTTAAAATGTATTTTTGCGTGGAACAAGGGTTGTGGAATTTGACCCTGATTAATTTCATTGTACTTGCTTGTAGTGTACAGAGCAGGAAAATTTTGAACTACAAAGACCTATACTACTGTATTTATATTCACCTCAAAGTTAGACTCAGACTATCCCTTTAATCTCATGAAGGTAAAAGATTACATATTACTTGATGTCTTACTTGAGTTTCAACATGAGAGCTCCTCCCTCTATTCTCTACTGTGTATTCGTTCCCTTTGCTTTGTTCAGCGTCAGTTTTCTTGTCTTCACCGCTGCTTGTTTCAGTCTGATTGTATAGAGGGGTGCTGCAGGGTGTTATTTTATGCATGTGGTCATTTCGGAGCAAGCTGGCATCTAGAGTAGGATCACTTTCTGATTCAAGATCAGCAAGTAGATGTTCACCGGCCCAGCCCGAATCTTCACAAGGAGAAGAACCTGTAGACTCTGTATTAGTGTAAAGCTGTGCTGCAATGTGACCTGTGTCTGAAACATCTGTGCTAACTGATTCAGGACTAGGATTTTGATGTTTGGCTCTACATAACCTATCCGAGTTAGGCGAACTTACTTGATCAGCTGTTAGTAGTTCTTGACTTAAAGGGGTGCCTGTCCGAGAAGGGATGGTACCGGACACGGGCCTAGCTTCATGACTACATGGATACTTATGCTTGCATATCTTTACATGGTTAGCGATGCTCTTACTGCTATATAATCCAAGACAATAAATGCACTGCACATAGTCCGTATTAGATCCAGCTGTGGTATGCCACTTAGATGACACAGAGGTTCTACTCATACCCACATCTTTGTGCAAAAGGTTTCCTTTGCTCTGTAGGAGATCGAGCAACTGTTTCCTTTCCTTCGACTTCTTGTCATAACTAAGAGCCTTGGCCACCTCTGGTTCTTTAGCGTGTGTCGATAGAAGATGCTGTTTCATTCGGAGGGAAGGTTTCCTACAATATAAGCAATAATGTTTCTTCTTCAGCTTTAATCTGGATTTTCCTTTCCTGGTTTTTACACTCCAGTCATCAGATATAGGTGAACCTGTCTCCAGATCAGGAATCGGCTGCAAGGGAAAGTTATACTAGTTACTTAATATAAGCTTTAAGTTTAAACAGTATCAGTATGTTTTAACAGAAATATTAAAACCATTCTGTGATATACTGTAGTACAACTGGAGGATATATGCAACAGGTTCAGCCTCAACTGGAATCAGAGGAATTATTATATTATAATCCTTAAATACATTCCATTGGATTGAGGTCTCATGGTTTTAATTTATTAATCAGCTTGGACTACATACATATTTATCTGGAGGCTCGGAGTCAGGATGAGCAGGATATAGTGGGTCAGGTTGCTCTATTTTAATGCGAGTGCTTTCTTCCTTCAGCTCTGGGTTTTGGCACCAGCTCTCACAACTCTGCGGTTCGCGCTGCAGGTTCGACATATCATCCTGCTTTCCAAAGGACACACCTGTGAGGGATTGAAAAGCCTACATCAGGGGAACTCCACTGCAGACCTGAAGCACGGGAGTCCAGCACAGTTTGCTGATTTCCCTGCTGAAACAAAGAAACTATCAACTCCGGTCAAGTTAAAACACCAGATCCAGCTTTTTGTGCTTAACATCAAGCTTTGGATAAGGTGGATCATGTGTACTGGGAAACCGAATCTCAGAACCCCAAATTGAACCCACCTATTAAACGTGGTCACTGGCTGGATCAGATTTCTTAGAACAGGGAAATCATCAAACTGTGCTGGACTCCATACATACAGGACCAGATACTGTATGCACAGTGCACACCTATATTGATGAGAAAGTACACCAGTCAATAAACAGCTTATAATAATAAATATGACTTCAAAAGCATGTACATTTTTTCCATTATTTATCATTTACCGAATTTAAATATTTCTATACACAACTTTATACTGTTATATAATAAGTCAATATCAAAGGAGACGGAGTGATTTAGTAATAATTATCAGCACTGTTGGGTTGGGTTGGATCCCAAATAGCACAAAAAAGAAAGCTAGTGTGCTAGGGTGTACAATCACTTGAATCAAGGCAACAATCAATTACAACTAAGACAGACTAGCAACATGGAAAAAACAGTTTTAAAATGGATTCTTCTCATGATACTTAAAATCCACTATCATTCTTAAATTAACAGCAGTCCTACTCCTTTCTCTACTTCTATGTTGTTTAATAGCGGTTGAACCCAGTAAGTTGCATTACTCGCATTACAACTGTAGGTCTATTTGTTCCTCATGTTGCTGGCCTTTTAAAAACGATTTTCCAGTCCAGCCCTACTTTAAAAAACCTTAAATACTTCCTACACTGATCTTGTCTTAATCTGGGTCCCGAACTCTTTGTTTGCTTTTATTTGGCACTTCCTCACACTCTTATCTTCTCCACATGTTCCCTCTTAGCACCGCTCTGCACCTACAGTACGGTTGGCATCCTGTAAGTTGCATTACTGCTACAGTACCTACAGATCTTACTTCCCCTAACTTCCTGGTCCTTTAATTTAAAACTGACTTTCCAGTCTAGTCTTTCCAACCAGTGCTTTCCAATTCTAAAAGACTTTTTGACCCTAACTAGCTCTTGGAGCTGTGACATCATGTCTAACCTCTCCTGCACAGATTTCCTGCAGTGAGAACAATAGAGTAATAGAGTGTGTGGCATTGCTGGGTAAAAGCAGACAAAGAGTGTGAAACTGAGAAAGACAAGGCAAGATCAGGGAGGGAAGCATTAGACATTTTTTTTTTAAGCTGGACTGCAAAATCATCTTGAAAAAGCGTTACCACATCTGCATGTACAGCAAATTAGAACAAATAGCAAACGTGAAATTCTGTGTGAAACTGGGTAAATCTGCAATTTCTGTAATTAGTCGTTCAAGGTGTTTTGAGTGGAACGAATGCTGTAAGAGTGGAAGAACATGGCCTCCGAGTGGCGCAGTGGTTAAGTGCTCCCCCTATCACCCGGAGATTGTGAGTTGGATTCCCAGCCAGAGGTCTAGAGAGAGCTGATTGGCCGAAAGAGGGGTGAGAGGTACTTACTGCTCCCACATTAATAACGGCTCTAAAGCCAATAAGAGGCGTCTGTGAGCTCATGCAAGCGGAAGGAGTGGATAGCGCTGTCTTCTGCATGTGTTACGCCGCCCCCAACAGTGCGTGAGCGAGCAGTTCGAAAAAATGCGGTCGGCTGGCGTCACGTGGTTCGGAGGAGATGTGATAGTCTTCAGCCCTCCCAACTGAGTGGTAGTAGTAGCCTTAGTGTGGGAGCCCCCTAGTGTCAGGGAGGAATTGGATGCGACTAAATTAGGGAGGACAGAAACCCCACACATTAAAAAATTTAATTAATAAAAGAGTGGAAGATCATCACTGGAACCCAACTAGGGATCAGGAAAACCTTCAATAAGCTCAACCCCCGAAAATGTCGAAACCATTCGCCAACATTATGATAGACCGAGAACAATCGACAACATTGCTGCCACTGTCGGTTTGTCATACAAAACAATCCAGGCAATTCTCACGTGGGTAGGACAAACAGAACGTGAGGTAGGACAAACAGAAAATCCACAGGATCTGTGGTACGTGTAAAACTGGATGCTCCACGACGACAATCCATCCTGTCACCGAGCTTTCCTCACATGTGAATTTCTTACAGGAAACAACATGCTCATTTCCAAACCCATCCTACTCGCCAGATTTGGCTCCTGCGGTCTTCGCCTTCTTCCTGAAGATGAAGATCCAGCTCAAAGGTCGCCGTTTTGACACCATTGCAGAGATCCAGCACGAATCACAAAAAATAAAGACTTCTAGAAGTGTCAGGAATGCTGGGGGCAGGTGATAGTGGTGTGTAAATGTGGATAAATAAAGTACTTTCTTGTAAACAGAGCTAATCTTGAAATGTTTTGATACCACCTCTTATTAAGGTTGCTGTGTCCAATTCTTAGTCTGTTAATTAATACTTTCTCTTTTTGTCCCTCTCATCCCCAATGACTTCTAATGTGTTTCTTTGTATTAAATGCAAATGTGTTCATTCATTGTCCCTTCTTAAGTTCATTATCCATTAATTACTACTTCTGCTGCCATCGCTGTTTTGCATTTCTCCACACTAAATCTTTCACCACTGATTCTGATCATTTGATATTGACCTCAACACACACTCCTGATTTCTAAACAAAGTCTGTAACATAAATCCAGTCACACAAGCTACTACATCAAATCACATTGTTTCATATCACAGCACAATCAAATGGGGTTGCCAAATATAGAATTTCTACCTTAAGCATAAAAATGATATCATTTGAACGGTCAACTATGTACGCTCAAGGCCACGTCTGTACGTAGTATTATCACAAACGCAATGAAATTAGATTTATTATTTTGTAGCTATTTATCCCTACAATATCCTTATGCGCATGCGCATAAATGACGCACATTTTCGACGAAAAAAATAAAATAAAATAATAAAACAAGGCTGCTATTTTGGAGTGCGTTCCAAAGGAGTATTCATAACGAGCTTCTACGCAAATAGCGTAACTCTACGCAGGTCTGGTCCAGTCTTTTAAATATCTGTATTATAATAAATATAATAATGTACTCCGCACTCGAAGCACCAAACGAATAATGTGGGTGTACCATACAGTTTGGATACCTCTTGGAGAAACACACAAACACACAAAGGCTAAAGGGGCATCACTCGCAAAGCCATAAATATTTGTATATTTCTAGGTTAGCCTTTATTGCGTCATACCGCATTAATACGCGCAGTGACAGTTAAATAACGAACTTTAAACCAGCTTTAAAACACCGCGTCTGTAGAGATCTGTGAACGTGCTGTATAGTAACTGATAAATATCTTAGGGTCTGTAAACAATTCAGACAGTCCAGCATGTATGGGCCTGTTAAGCATTAAAATCCTGCCTGATATCAATTTTACCTCTGCGACCACATTAGGCCTGTTTTCTGCATTTCAGTCTAAGATTTTTAATCCTACCCGCGTTTATTTCTGTAAAACTCCATCCCGTGAGCTTTAACATTTCCTTCAGATAGTCGTTCTCTTTGCGGATCCGAGCCGTTTCCTCCTCGTACTCCTGCACCATCCTGCTCACTGTGTCGAGAATCTCATTCACCGCCGCCGACAGTCTCTCACTCAGGAACACGTTTAACTCGTCCAATTTAGTCATTTTACTGTTTTTCTTCACGTGAAGCTCTAAGAAACACGTCCGTCTCGCTCCTCTAGTACACTCTCTTGCAGTGACGTTAATCCACGCTAAAGGCTGAATCCCAAACCGCTCCGTCTTCAGCTTTACAGCTCACTATGTAGCGCGCACGAGACATTCATTCATCCCCTTTGTAGTGTCGATATGTAGGAAACACTAAGCTATTTGATAGTTATTCCAGATACTCTGCTGCCACCTACTGGACACTGTGGGTGCAGACAGCTGTTCTTTAAGGACTTGTGACTGCAGTTGCTGAATAGTTCAGCTTTTGTACCTGACTGAACCTCTAATAATGAAACTGGAGTCCATATTAACTTAAATACATCTCCTGGTATATTGAACTTCCAGTCTTCTAACGCACAGTTGGACTGTAAAACAATCCCTGCTATCTGTTATCACCCAAATGAGGATGGGTTCCCTGTTGGTTCCTCTAGAGGTTTTTTCCTATTGACATCTCAGGGAGTTTTTCCTTGCCACTGCCGCCCTCGGCTTGCTCATCAGGGACTATCTAATCATTTTGATTTATACACACTTTCTCACACATTTCACACTGATTTCTCTAATTTTCTTTTGATTCTGTAAAGCTGCTTTGCAACAATGACCATTGTTAAAAGTGCTAAATAAATAAAATAGAATTGAAAATGCTCCCAATCACAATCACGTTTACATTTAGGCATTTGGCAGATGCTCTTATCCAGAGTGGTTTACTAAAGTGCTTGTCATTCTGTCAGAAATAGATAGGTCTTTAATAGATCTTTAGTCACAGAAAAGCCTTCACTAGTCCTGTGTTTATGGCGCATGTTAGCAATAAAACTTAAACCACTGACAGATGAAGTGAATAACATTCATTGTCGCAATTCAGTGGCACCTATCAAGCGATGGAATATATTTGGCAGAAAGTGAACAGGAAGTTCTTGAAGTTGATGTGTTGGAAGAAGTGACAAATAGGCAAGTGCAAGAATAGGCAAATGCGAGAAATGTGAGACAGCTAGATCAGAGCATCTCCAAAACAGCAGGTCCTGTGGGATGTTCCCGGTGTGCAGTGGTCAGGACCAAACAAGAGTAGTCAATGGAAAGACAACTGGTGAACCGGTGACAGGGTGATGGACGCACAAGGCTCACTTCATCTAAGCAAATGCTAGGCTCCTTTGCAACAAAATGCACAAAATAGGTGCTACCTGATGATGTCAGAGCAAACAGTGAATCTTTTGGCTGCTCCCGCCGAGGGGTCGCCACAGGGGAGCATCTGTTCTGCCCACAACTAGGCACTGTGTTAAAACACCGAATGCAATTCTCCCATTTTATCCGGGCTTTGTGCATTGTGCACTGAATCCAGTGGCTGGGGTTTGAGCATTGGGTGGAAATTGAACCTGGGCCTTCCACATGGCAGGCCAGAAACCTTCAACTGAGCCATCAATGTATAGGGGTGCATATAGGGGTGCGTAGCTGCAGACTTAGGCAAAGTGCCAATGTCAACCATTCCACTTCCCAAAGGACTTTCAATGGGCACATGGGCTTTGGAACCGGACCATAGAGCAATGGAAGAAAGCATCTTGGTTTGATGAATCGTGCTTTCTTTTACATCAAGCGGATGATGATCATTGCTTAAACGGGGAACACAAGACACCAGTATGTACTATGGGCAGAAGGCAGAAGCAGCGTGATGCTGTGTGTTATGCTCTTCTGGAAAACCTTAGGATGAAAAATCTTTTTTGTTTTAGCATGTTAGCATACCTTTCACAGACTATAAATCCCAGTTTAATCTCTGATTATAACGTTCAATAACCAGCACTGACTCTCAAGGGTGGCTTAATGTGACCCTGGCCACATCTGACATTTTATAGGCAACTCCAAAGAACCGATATGTTGTGCAATTTTAATTGTGTGAAACATGCACTATTCAGTCAAATTGTGGCAGCTTGTTTATAAATGTGCCATTCCTGCCCAAATATCAAGGTCTTTTCCCATAGAATTTCTGAACCGATCGACCCCATCTAGTGCAACTCCTTTGAATTTCACAGGTATAATGGGGGCTGAAAACACACTGAGCACTAAAAAGGGGTTGAGCTCTGTAAAGCGATACTGTAATTAAGTTCATCAACATAGCTCATGTTGCATCAACGGCAGTGGTTTAAAAACCTGGTCCTTGAGGACACCTTGCATTGCACAAAAAAAAAAAACAATAATAAACTTCTGTAGGTGTGCTAGATTAGAGAAAACACTAAAATGTGCAGGACAGGGGGCCTACAGGGCCAGGGTTTGGAAGCAAAGGTACTTGATGGTTTCGTGAGTCTGCTGGTGCCTCTCGAGGTCCTCCAGATAGGAAGAAGCATCTAGATCACATGAGGCAATGGAGTATACTCTCACTTGAGCATGAAGAGCTGCAGTCATTCATACACCCAGTTTTCTTCCTCTTACACCTTCTTCCTGTATTTGTCAGCCTTGCTAATGGGACCATTCAAGAAATTATGTGTGCTGACATTCATATCACACACCCTTTCTTATTTGTATCAAATGGTCTTGAGTGATTGACACATGGAATGCCTGATTAAAAAAATTAACTGTCTGTATTGAAAAAGTACACAATCTACAAAACCAGATGTAGTATTTTCATTGTTTCCTCGGTTCATATTTACAGTGTACACTGGTAACATCGGTGATGAAGTTTCATGTATGGTACATGCTGTAAGCAGCTACAATAATACACAATGTTCTCAAAATCCTGTGAATAGAAATGTGTTGCTCTCTAACCCTCTAACATGTCAAAAAAAGTAACAACACAGACAAAATGTTTCAGACATAAAAGCAATGGAGCAACAACTGTTCAGTAAACACTAGGCCAACTAGTAGGCCAAATCAAATAATAAAAAATAATTAAAATCCCCCCCCAACTGTCATCTATTTCTGTTTACTTGATTCTCTGCTGTGGCACTGTAAACTTTTCATTTAATTATTATTTGAACTTGCGAAATGACATTCATTATTTCCTGTTTGTCAAATGCACAAGAACACGCAAGAACAGGAATGATTCTGGAACTGCAAAACTCAATCACATTCACCGGCTGTCCTTTTAACTTTTGTGACACTTAAAATTATGCACAGCAACAAGCACCTTGATGAAATGTGAAATGAACATTTTCCCGTCAGTGTTTTGTAATGATCCTTTGATCAAAATATTAGCTTAAGCATAAGGGAAAATAATACGTTTCCATTTATAAAAGAAACTACTTTACACAATACACAATATGTAGTAAGATAACGTTCCTAATCTCATACCATTCTATGCTGCAAATGCTTCTTGAGGCACCATTTCTGAGATAAAGTGTATGATAGCTCTCTGGAGTTCGGTAAATTAATCAGCGTGGAACTTGCTCAAACTTCCTGTGTCTGAAACAGAAGAAGTTAGACTGCGTTTTAATGTGATAACAACAAATATGGTCAAAGACATTAGAAACCTGGGGGTGAATGAAAGAATTATATACTGTACCAGTGATCTGAAATGCCTCATACATAAGTCCAATTTCTTGATATGACCTTATCTTACAGCTAGCAATATGTATAACACTATAGTTACACACTGGATAATGTTTTATTCTGAATACCACCTCATTCAGTAAAAAAAAGTTTGCAGCTATCCAGTACTTTAGGTGTTCTTGGGAACATAACTATGTTTAAGAGCCTATAAAAGTAAAGTGTGTGTGTATATTTTTCTTACCCCTTTCTGTCATTACAGCTGTTTCATCAGCATTGCTGGAAAGCTCAGATGTAGCCGGAGTGCTGTGGTCCAATTGCTGCATGCAAAGCATTACTTTAAAGTGATAGAAATGGTACATTTTCCCAGCACATTGCAATAATTAATACATTAATGAAATAATTAGGTGAAACCTGTAGATGGAGTTTGTTCTCCACTGGGTTCTCTTCACTTTTTGTGTGCCTTCTTGATGGATCCTTGAATTCGCTTGACTGTGTTTCCCCTGAAGAACAAAACAAACCCTGTGAAACCCCGTAAAACTAGTTCCTGAACGTATCAGGACCTTGGACTCACCATGGCGTGTCATTCTGTGATTTCGATAGCGATATTTCTGAATGAAGCCTATATTACACTCGCTGCACCAGTAAGGCCTTTCATCTACAAAAGCAAAACAAAACTGGTACACATTAAAAATTAACAACGGCATGTTTTAAGGGGAATAAATATTTGAATTCTGGTAACTGACCTGTGTGAGTGTATTCATGTCTGCGAAGGTGGTAGGGACTGCAAAAGGTTGCACTGCAATGCTGACAAATGTGCTGGTTTGAGCTCTGTGATACACTCTGTGCTTCATCCGAAGGGTTGTCCTTTATCTTTATTGGCTTTGTATGGAAACAGACACAAATTACAGGTAAGCTCAACGTAGCCCTAACAACCGCCCTTGGTCCTTTTTTCCTTTTTTTAAACATCATTTAAAAATCCAGTTGTTTCCCAACCAGTAGTATACTAACTAGTGTCAGAAAAAAGCCCGGTTTGACCTGAACACCCCTTGAAGAAACAAATTTATAATATTATGTTCCGATTAATATTACTGAAGTGAATTAATACATTTAAGGAGTCGAGGCTGTGAACAGCATGACACACAGGTGGCTTATGAGCTGAAACACTGTAATGACTAATTATATAACCAGTTGTTACTACTGCTGATTTCCTTTAACACTGTGATCACACACTCCACACACTTCTAAGATTTCAAGTAAGAAGTTAAAACATGGTTTACCCGAGCTCGAATACGAGAGCTCCTCCTCCTACATGTATTCCCTAGCATGTGTTCTTCCCGGCAGCTTTGATCAGTGACAGACGTCTTGTTCTCGCTCTTGATTGTTTCACTCTGATCATGGGCTGAAAAACTGCAGGTAGTGCTTTTGTGCTCATGATCGATTCCGCCCAAGCTGGTGTCTGGAGTGAGATCAGTTTGCGATTCAAGATCAGCAAGCATTTTTTCACCAACCAACGCCAATTCTTCTGTGTCTGAAACATCAGTGCTAACAGATTCGGCATTTGGATTTTCCCATTTGGAAGTAAAATTCGAATGAGGAGAACTTGCTTGATTAGCTGGTAGAAGCTCTTCACCTAAAGGAATACACATATCCACATCTTTGTGCAAAAGGTTTCCTTTGGTCTGAAGGAGATCCAGCAACTGTTTCCTTTCCTTCGACTTCTTGTCATAACTAAGAGCCTTGGCCACCTCTGGTTCTTTAGTATGTGCCGATAGAAGATGCCGTTTCATCTGGAGGGACGGTTTTCTACAATATAAGCAGTAATGTCCTTTCTTCAGCTTTAATTTGGATTGTCCTTTCCTGGTTTTTAAACTCTTCCAGACATCAGCTATTTGTAAACCGCACTTCATCTCAGGAGCTTGGAAAGAAACCGGTGATGATTTTCTTCCTTCGGGTGATGTCTGCTATGGGGAAATGTATAAGGTTAAGTTGAAATAGCAGGAAAAAGATCTGCAGTCTCCAACAATTTCTGGTACACATGAACAGGTTACATTAATGTCTGCAGAGATTCAGCTGTTTTTCAGTTAAGACTGAATTCAAGTGCTCTAAAATACAGTGCATTTCAAAAATTTCTTATTTTTTTGTAACTTAATTCAAAAGTGGTCCAAATTTTGTACTCTCTCTTTTAATTCTATGTATTTTTGTCATAGCGAGTCTTAGTTTTAAGCAAGTGCTACATCTCAGACCCTACAGGCATTAATGGGCATGTGAAATGTTAAAGTGTTTGACAGAACAATTAGAAGAAGACTGAACAAGTACAGTTTGTTTGGACGGGCTGCTAGGAGAAAGCCTTTTCTGTCTAAAAAAAAAAATGGAAGCATGACAGAGGTTCGCAAAACTGCATCTGAACAAAGCACAAGGCTTCTGGAACAATGTGCTATGGACAGATGAGACCAAAGTGCAGTTGTTTGGCCTTGATGCCCAGTCCTATGTTTGGGGAAACCAAACTGTATTTCAGCAGAAACACCTGATACCCATTGTCAAGCATAGGGGTGAAAGGGTGATAATATGGGATTGGTTTTGCAGCCATAGATAAAGTCATACAGGAAAACTGATAAAGTCATATAGGAAACAATTACTTCAGGTTATTGCTGCTGAAGGTGGATCTACAAACTATTGAATCCTTTTGGCTTAATTTTTAAATAAATAATGGTATGATAAAAAAAAAGTTATAGGTTGTATTGTATACTAAGACCTGCTATGATTAGATAAATTTTATTATGTTTTACACAAAAACACATTTATGAATTAAATGAGGGGTACTGACTTTCGGACATTACCATATCATATATTCAATATATTTAAAGTGAAACATTTCAACATTATAAATCATAAATCTAGTTCAGTACTCGAACAGGTAAGACTGTTCACAAGCAAAAGGCATGACTGTGGCCTTAAGAAGATTGTCAAGGATAAAGATTCAAGCTGATTCAAGAACTTCACAAATGGTGGACTGAGCCTGGAGTGAATCTGGAGTGACCACACAGACATATTAGGACTACAACTGTTGCACTCCAAGTATCAAAGCCACTTCTGAACCAGAGACAATGTCAGAAGTGTTTTACATAGGCTTAGATGAAAAAGTGGAATGCTGCACATTGGTCCAAAGTCCTCTTTTCATTTCAGATGAAAGTAAATTTTGTATTTCATTTGGAATGCAAGGTCCAATAGCCTAGAGGTGGCGTGGAGAGGCACAGAATCCAAGTTTCAGTCACAGTTGGTGATGATTTGGGTTGCCATGCAATCTGCTGGTGTTCGGCCCCTGCGTTTTAATAATTCCACAGTGAATGCAGCCGTCTCTACCAGGAGATTTTAGAGCATGTCATGCTTTTGTCGCTGACAAGCTTTATGGCAATACCAACTTCCTTTGCCAACAGGACAGGTAGTTTGGGCACCTGCCCACAGTGCCAAAACTTCCACTAAACTGATTTGCTGACCATGATATTACTGTGCTTGATTGGCCTGAACCACATAAAGCATTTGTGTGGTAAAGGCAAAAGGAAGATGACCAACACCTGACCCAACAAAACAGACAAGCTGAAGGCTGCTATCAAAGCAACCTGGTCAACAATGCCACAGCTAAAGGAGCCCTAATCAAGTATAAAGTGCAGAAATTAACATAATTCTTTAGAATTTTTGCAGTGTAAATTTGTTTTGATCAAACTTTGGAAATAAGAATTTTTCTTCCTATTTGCTATTTCAGTGCTATTAGATTTAGACAGTATAATTTCAAAAGATTTTTTTCTGACTGTATAAAACTATACAAAATATTATCAAAAGAGCGATTCAATCGTCAATGGTCATTCTGAGCTAAACTGGCTTTTTGATTTTCATGAGCCGTTAGCCACAACCATCAGAAATAAAACAAAAAAAGTCCTTAAATACATGTAATAAATCTCTATAATATAACCATAGTTTTACATTTTAAATGAAATTACAAAAGACACATTTTTATTTATTGAGATGCACAGTATGCACAGGATTTTTCTTCCAAGGTGCTATTTGTGAGCTATCAGATTTAGACAGTATACAGTAATTGCATAACAGTAAAACTATTTTTTTTTTAAAAAATGCTCAAAATAGCGATTCAAATGGTCATTCAGGGCAAAATAAACTTTATGGCCATTTTTAGAAATTAAGATGAGTCTCCTGAATGTGTACAAGCAAAAGAGCGTGAGAAAAATACAGTACTATGTCAAAGTCTCGAGACACCTCTCATTTCTACATAAATTTAATTATGTAGATTAAAGTAATGGGATCAAATGTTTTACTGTAATAGGCTACAAAGTGCCTAAAGATACAATTTAAAAATAGGTAACAACTTAAGCAGCAACATCATTTCACCTCTCGTTAGTTCAAACCACTTATACTGGTGAAGCATTCACCTTCACCAGTATACTTATCACTGGCCCGATCATCTGGCATCATTTGCAACTGTTGCTCCCTGGGTCATGACTTAAGTTTTTTTTTTTTTTTTTTTTTTTAATGCTTGAATGATTCATAGGTCACTGTGTGGCTCAACAAACAAAAACATTCCTGTTCCTCAAGACTACATTAAACAATACATGAAACTCTTGAGAACATGGTTCTTTGGAAGTATGAAGAAATCAGGGGTGGCTCCAGACTTCTGCACAGTACTGTACATTCAGTTCCTTTTGTCCTCCCATTTCAGGATTAATCAGGGTTGTTGTTTTTTTCTTATTAAAAAAAAAGAGATATTTTCCCCCTATTGTGATCAAATATATGAGCAGATCCCCTCCCCAGTTTGTTGCACAACTCTGTTCTCTGTGGAACATAGCTCAACTGTAGGTCATTTACATAAGACACTCAGATGGAATATTTAGACATGGATTAAAATAACGCGAGTTTGAGGCATGATAAAATGCATCATCTGAGGGGTTTTTCCGCAGGAGCACTGACACATGCACACTTCGGGAGATCTTTGAGAACTCGTTAACTTAAAGAATCAGTAAAATATGAGGCCTTTAATACTATAAACAAAACGTGATACAGCTGCTGCATACCCTTAAAACAAATTCTACTCCTAAATTTTATTGAATAAATAAAGTCTCTAGAGAAAATAACTGATTTAATTCATTAACAGCCTGTGAGAAGGTGTCATTAAAACTGAAAATGGAGCATCAAAGACAACAACGGTGTGGTTTGAAAGCATGTTAAAAAGCTAACAGCTGAACACGGTTGTGTAACAATGTGATCCGGAGACATCGGTCACTTTGCATCACTTTTAGTAATGGCACAAGCTCTACATAAAAGAGTGTGATCATTTGACCAGCATGCTTTAATTAGTCATTCTTGGCTTGCAATAGACTACTGTTTCCCAACTTTTTTTTCTTTGAAGCCCCCTGCTTGCATCTAAGAAATGTTGCACCCCCCTTCCCGCAAACAAACCAACCTACCCCACCCTAGCCCAGCTCATGTATACAAACAATCAATATTTTTAAATAGTTTTATATGCAGAAATTTAATTATACTGTGAGTGTGTAATTATGATGTTATTTAACATGTTTCTTAATTAGCAAGTTTAACATAGCCTCAGAGCAGACAAAGGCTTGTTAACCCCCTATGATTTTTGGTACCCTTCTGAGGAGGGCATGGACCCCAGGTTAGACTATCAGGTGTGGCTTCTGCTTGCTTGGAATAAAAGCCGGCACCCACACAGTCCTTCTTGGATAAGATTTAATACCCCTGTTCAGATTTACGTGTTCTGCAGATTAGGACCTCTGGTGCTCAAACAAGGTAATTGCATTAAATATGTAATTGATAGAATGCTGATTTCAAAGGTATGAACTGCACTTTTTAACGATGCAAATCATAACATTTTTGCTTTGAGATGCACCATGACACGATGCATCTTTACACCCCTAAATGCCACACTTCACTTCATATTTTAAGATTCTTTTTGTTTCATCATGAACAAAGACCAGTTGTGCATTAGTACCCTAGGCATTGAAAGTCTATGAAAGCTTCTTCCACTCTTACATTATCTAGTACCTTTGGATTACCCCAATAACCCTGGCACATTACGACCCATACCAAATCCCTTAAAATAATACAACGGAGTACACGATTAAACCTTATTTATTCAAGATACATAATAAACAATGAACACACTAAGTGTACCTGTAAGGGGTCACTTTGTCGTCTTCTCTTTGTGTCCCTGCTTCGACTCTCCCTTCTCCTCTTTAATGCTGTTTTGTAATTTAAGTCAAGAGGTTTCATTTGGCTGTCTTGACCAGTAGTACATTTACCACCTTCTTCTGTATCATCTCTGACGTGACCTTCACATTCAAACTGCTTTTCTGCTGCACTGGATCTTTCTGCATCGGTAGTTTGTTGTTTTTCACTAACGGACTCATTTGCAATTAGATAACAGCTTGACTCTATGTCAGGGGTTCTATGTTCACCATTTCCAAAAACTTGACTGAAGACATTTCCTGTTTCTGGATTAGCACTTTCTTGTGCATCACTGGTCAAAACGTTTGCAACTAGACATTTCGTTGACTCTAAATGAGGATTACTTTTGGCAGGCCCCTCTGATACAAGCTCTGGCATCATTGAGGCAGTCTGCTCTGGTTCTGAATTAAAGCTAAGACTTTGCTCAAAGTCCACACTTATACTTGTTGGTGTGTTAGTCCAGTCTGATTTCAGATTAGTTGATGGTTGTGAATCACTGCTGCCAGTATGTATAGAGCTCAATGATTCTTGAGGAGCAACATGTTTTTCGCTGCAATCTAATGTAGAAGAACTCTGGCAATCTTGATTAGTCTTTAGTTGTAGATTGTGGCTCCCAATGTCTGGACTGCAAGTTTTCAAATTGTAAATCTCCAAATCTTTTTCTACAATGGCTTTTGTTCTAATAGGGGGCCATGTAAAATTTTGATTCTCAACAAGAACTTCCTGTACTGTGCTGGGGCAAGACTCCCGCCCTGGAGTGTCAGTATACTCTATTGCGCTGTCAAGTGATTCTATAAGGAGTGGTCCAGAAGATTCTGAGTCAAGATTCATCATTGCCGAGCTGTTCCCAGTGCATAAAATGGACCCTTGATCAGGGATCGGGTTTACCTCAGCGCTGAGAGTGCCTGAAACAGCGGAAAGTGAATATAAATAGTGTGTAGTGTGGTGTTGAGCTTTAGGTGGAGGAAGATTCACAGACTCTGGAATGACTTGTTGAACAGAACTGTGGAAGGTATCTTTGACAAGATTCCCAGATTCTGGATCAGAGGTTTTCTGCACTAAACTCTGCCTTGATCTTGGACTAATGTTGGGAAGACCTGTACTGCTCCCAGGTTCAGGCAGAATAGACACTTTTAATTGTTTCTGCTTACATATTAGAGCATGTTTCCAAAACTGCTTTCTTTGATAATATCCCTGGCAAAAAATACAATGGACGAGGTCGTCTTCTTTTTTGTTCCTAGAAGTGCAATCATCTTTTAGTTTTTTGTTACTGCAAAGAAGGATCAAACGCCTCTTCCTTTCTTCTAAAGTGTTGCTAAAATGCAAAGCTTCCATAACTTTGGGTTCCTTTGGGTGATCATGCATGAGATGCAGTTCGATTTTTTCACAAGCTTTCCCACAATAACAACAGTGCGGAGTTCTTGTTCCTTTCTTTGATTTTCTATCAACAGTCTTTGAATCAGCTCTGGAACGTCGACTAGTTGCAGTGTGTGTGTCTGGGCAACATCCTGATAACTTAGCTGTACTGACATTAATCAGTGTCGAGTCGCTTTTTCCTGAGATTTCAGAGTTGTCTGTTGAATCCGCACTACCTACTTCTGATGTCTTCAGAAAGGGAAGGTTTAAAAGAATACAACAAAAAAAATGTATGGATCAATATTCTTTCTAATTAAATATATACAAGGCTCAAGATATATTACTTAAAAGAATTATGACAAATTAAGCCCAGGTCACTGTTACAATTGTCATCCTATACGACCACAAATTGAACAATGACAACTATTTTAACATTTTGCAAGTTTTTGTAGCACTCTTTCCTTTGTCAGAGTCGCATACCTGAACTTGGACAACTGGTTGTTTAAGCTTAGTTTCATTATTCTTGACCCTCTTCTTTACTGTCTTGTAGGCGTTTGACTTCTGGTAGGTCCCCGCAGACACAGAGTGCACCTTCGCGTGCTGTGTTAAGGAGGCCTCACTGGCAAACGTTAAACCACATGCTAAACATGTGAACCACTTCTTCTGCCCTGAGGAACTTGGTTCGTCTGTTTTTTGCACAGAAGTAGCTGCCATGTCATCTCGGTTAACCAGGGTCCCATCAAGGACAGTTTGTTCACCGGTTTTTTCTAACATAAACGTTATATCGGAGTCAGAGTCACTAGGTTTATAAGAAGAGCTAGGGACGGATCCGGCATCACCCATCCCTTCATGTACTGGTGTAGATATTTTCAAGGTTTGCTTTTTTTTCTTTTCATCTGGGTTACTGGACACATTTGCCCATTCATCATCATCACTAACATCCGAGAGGACCATATATCCCGACTCGGTATGAGACACTTGGCATATGGTACTTGATGCAGTGGGGACAAATTCTGGAAGTGTTTTCAGTGCTAGGTCAGTGGAATGGGGTGGAATATTTTTAGCTTTCACAACATCAAAAAACCTTGAATTCCCTTGAGTATGAACTTGGCCTCCTGACTGTTGAGATTCTACATCAGTTTCCAGATGTTCTGGGTCATGTTGCACCTTGTGCTGCTTCACATCAAACAAAGAATACTCTCTGCTTTCTACGTGACTCTCCTTTTGGCACATTTCAGACTTCCTGTGTTTTGGAGAGTCAAAGGACTGCTGGTCCTGTATACTGACAAGCAACTTTTCAGAGCAGGAGGTATTTTCATGATATTTATGAACTGAACCTATTTTAGCCCCAAGAACTGGGGGATGATCTGTCTCAGCTAATGTGTTTTGGCTGGCACAAGGTTTCGAGTTTTCAAGTAACGTTTGAGGAAGATGACTCTTCACCTCCCCGCCTGTAGCAGCATAATTCATCTCTAACCCAAGCATCTGAATGTCACTATTTTCCGCAATTAGTGCTTTACAGTCAACCTTTTCAGATGATGCAGAGTGGCTGGACTCAGCTATAACTGGATCTAGAACAATTCTAGGCTGCAAACTGAAATTACTGTCTGATTTTGAATCGGTTCTTGTAACAGTTGTGCTGTGGATGGTAGCAGCAGCAGATGACTGCAGAGGAAGGAGGCTGAATTTTCTGCCAGTGCAAACTGATTGAGGCAGAACGGTTTCCATAGGCTCTGTAGTGCTTGCATGGTCTTGCGACACGGCAGAAGTCTGACTCCTAGTCACTTCGTTTTCTCCATCCTTCCCCTTTGCATCATTTCCTTCTACTGCAGGCTGCAGGGAGGAAAGTTGGCAATTAGTAATTCTCAATGAGAGAAGACTATTAGCCACATACCACCTTAGAATAGGACTAAAGTGGTATTTAGTTTATTATGTGAAAAAAAATTTAATTAAAAAAAAGACAAGGAAAGAACAAAGTGTCATGTCAAGATACATGTGCAGGAAAAAACAGTCCTTTATTGAGAATGTATATTTGCAAAATGTTTGCGTTATGACCCAAGATCCAAAAGTGACAATTTTGTTTTGCAAGTGTAGTCTTTGCTTCCTTAAAACAAAATTCTAGCATTACATATGATTTAGTTTATGAGGCTTGTTTTTTCGCTACTCTAACCACAATTTAAATGACTCAGTGTGTGTGTGTGTGTGTGTGTGTGAGTGTGTGTATGTGTGTTTGTATCAAAGGCCTGCTATGTTCTGGAACAAATAAATTCCAACAAATAAGTCCATGAAATCACTGCAATTAATATTTTTTTAAACAAACAAAAGCAGATTTTTTTCCACTTCAAGAGCTCAACATTTTTTTGTACTGTAACAAGATCAAGAATAAATGAAAAAGCAAAAGAGGTTAAAAAGAGAGTCACCTACATCAAACTACTCGATACAGCATCGCTGCGTGCAGGCATTCGCACTCTGGGTCCTAATGAGTCCTGTTAGTATTCTGTTACTTTTATAAAAGAACTGTGGAAATGTGTACTTCTAAAACTGTAATTAAAATAATTTCCATTAATACTGCAATAAAATGAACAAGCCCATTTGTCTGGGACTGCACACCTTCGACAAGTTAACAATTTATTTATTTACAAAGGAAGGAGAAAAAGGAGAAAAAAAGAAAACAAAGTTGTGAATCAGATCAGTCTGACATGCAGTCTTGTGTTGTCATCATGGGTTTCAGCATGTGTTTTCCTACCTCCTGTTTGTCTGTATCTGGCACTCTGGGTCTTGTTGGGTCACTGTAAAACTGTTCTTTACGTTGTCGGTAGGAGTACGGCTTCTCGCCTGAGTGGATCTGCATGTGCACCATTAGCCGCATTGCTCGTGGAAAGACTTTATCGCAAAAGGGACACGGAAATGATGCTTTACCACCCTCTTTTCCTTTCTGACCTTTGGAATCCTCTGTAGAAGAACCCTCTTGTGTTGTCTGGAAGGGGGGATTGAAAGTTATGTTTGAACACACACACAAAAAAAAAAAACAAATCATTCAATGAATCACGGAAGAACCAAATACCTGCCCATCGTTTTTCAATGCGTCGTCATTAGCTTTTTGGGGCAAGGCCAGAAGTGCTTTTCTGTGGCCAAGCATGTGCAAGCTTAACCAGTTTTTTCTAGCATAAACCTTGCCGCAGTCTTTGCAGACACATCGGCCACGAGTTGCACCGTCAGAGTCTTTGCTTTTCTCTGCAGCTGTCTCGACATCCGAAGAGTTATCCATAGTCTTCAGCAGCTTAAAAGTAGTAGAAAGAAAAAGTTTGATTAAATTTGATATTTGGATAAGGCATTTTTAGATTGAAGTTAACTGTCTGAATTGTCTCACAAAGAATAAAAACTATTAAATGTATCTAAGAAGCATTTAAGTGTTGCTAATTGGTTAAATGCATTGTCATGGCGTGCGCACAAATCTACTATCGCTCCTCGCTCACTCCGTAGGCTCCCTAGATAGGCGGCACCCCCTTCTGCAGGTATGCAAAGGGACGGAGCCGCCTATTCGGGTCGGCTGACGATAATTAACGTTAATAGGATCTCGGTCTTGCTCCGCATTATAAAAGCAAGGCACGGAGTTTAGTCCGGGAAGAACGTGATGCGGTGGAGCGGGAGAGAGTGGCATGCGATGTGACGCGCCCCAGGGACTTTAAACAAGGACACTGGAATTCCGCCCTTTGATCTCCGCGCTGAGGACAGCGCGAGGAATAACTGCGCGAGCTCCAGCGGCACCTTCACTCCCGCACCGACCCCGCTGCCCCGCGAAGAAGAGGGAAAAGGCTGCGAGGAGGTCTGCGTTAGAGTAGCCGACGGACGTCAGCGAGGACTTCCCGCCTGAGGCCGCACCCACGGAGCTGGGAGGGGCCAGGCCGGCCATCGACAGCGGGAGAAGCGCCGTCATGAGGGAGCGCTGCCTCCGCGTGCTCCGTAGTGCCACTCCGCCCACCGCCACTTATCGTCAGCTGTGTGCCCGCATGCCAGGGTGGCACTGCCCCGGACCTGCACGTGCACAATCTTTCCATCCTCCCTCCTTTAACACTTTCCTTCCCTATTATATCCTAAATAAATTGCCCTTTTACCCGTAAGACCTCGCCTCGTGTGCGTGCTTCATGGTGCCGCCCGTGCACTTAGGGTCGAACCCGTTACAGTATCTATATTCACAGTAAAATGTCCTATATCGACATACAGATGTGGACATTAAGAATGCGCGTTTTTTCCCGCGAAAGGCCGCAATTCGTCTCGCGCAGTGCCGCTGAATCCCACAAGCACCATTTAATTTATTTTAATGTGTTGTGCTTCACTGAATATCCGCCGGATGGCGCATGGAGGGACTTTATCTAAAAGCCAGACCAAGTACAACAAAGAATTGTGTATAATTAGTTAGCCTAAAACAAGTGTTTCCAATGCTGAAGCAAACATGGATTTTATTTTGTTTTACAATCGATCTTTCATGATGAATGTGTGTGTATATGTGCTTCATATGTTCATAATAATGAAATGAGATGCCCTAAATCGTGCTTTAAATTTCATAAAAAGTTTGTTATATGGTTTTTGTAATGTCTTAACAGGGACAAAACAAAATACATGGCAACGCCTCGGTTTAATCGGTCTTAAAATTAATAAAATTTCCTGATAGTAGGCTATCTGATAGTGTTAACTATGCAAATGTCAACATATCTTCATTTAAACATAATGTGTTGACATTAAGCTCCAGCCGAAGACAAAAAAATCTATATTTTTTTTAGTAAATATTCTTTTATGCCCATGAAGTGCTTCAGGCTTTTTCTAATAATAATAAAGCTTTTTTGCTATTTGTGTCCAGGATTGATTATTTCATCCATTAAAAATTAAATAAAGCTGTTCATCGGCGTGCGTAAACACGCGACTCTCACCTTCACTTTACAAAAGGCAGCGTTTTGATCAAAAGGCTGATAAACGCGTGCGATTGATCAATAAAAATGCAGACATACTCCCAGAAATGCAACAAACAGAAATAAATAGGCTACTCGCTAGATAAACGCTGGCTTTTCCAACACGACAGCTCGCTCCAATGTGAGCCGCTTTATTCAAGTCATGATATAATATAATTTTTTTAAAATCAAAAAGTATTAAGTCCAACTATGAAGTTTGATTTAATTGCTACCTTTAAACATTATTTAAATTTTTTTTTTATCTATTTTATGTTTTGCTGGGGGAAAAAAATTTAGGCAGAGATCACTCTGTCTTGTTAATTCATCTAAAAACTCTCTATAGGTATTTGCCAACAACGCACTCAGTTTGATAACTTCACACCTATCGTGAATGAAAGGTGAGAAGAGAGTCCTATATTCAACAATTATATTTGACTATATTCGACAAGAATATAAAGAATAAGAATTGTATTTATAATAAGAGAATTTATTAAATAATACAATTATATAAAATACAAACAAAAATAAAATATTTTATTTAAGATTTAAAATTTTTTTTTAATAGCTTTAAATGGTACTTCAACGTAGTAAAACTACCCTCCTTAATTTAACTTAGTTTACAGGGGATACTTGATAATCAATGTAAATTTTTTGCAGTGTTAATGTTATGGTTGATGAGTGTATGTCGTCAAAGTATTTGTGGATATATAATTAGGAGAAAAATGTAAATTAAGGATGTCTAGAAACAATGCATAACTATTTATTTGACTGTTCTACTGCTACCAGGCAAACCCAGTAAAGGTGTTTATTTTTTGTACATTCCTTTATTCGTCCTTTCTCTTTGTGTTTAGGTTTCACTGTTTTCTAAAAAAAAAAGTATGGACAACAATGTTCCAGAAGCTTAGACTTTTTAATGACCAGCTTTACAGACCTGGGTGAAGGATATGCTTCATTAAGTTTAGTATTTTACATTAGGCCTTGTTGTTTGCTGGATATAACTTGATATTAAATAAGGAAAATACACATATTGTTTCAATACAGTTTTATTATATATAGAATATAGCAGACAATAGATGGCAAATAGTCAGTCAAAGTCTTTGCAAAAGTAAGAGTAGTTAGCATTTTTTTAAAAAAGAGGAAAACTCAATCTTTTCTTTCTAAGAAGTTCGTTAATTCTATCTCTTATTTGCTTCTTGTTGCGGGCTGTGGGATGGAATTTCCTAGCAACAGCATCAGAAATAGCTTGACGCAGATTGGAAGGCAGTGCGTTTTTCCCCCTGGAACCATCATAGTTCACCGAACCTGCCCAGTTCTGGTAAACAGTGTGTGGAACCAACCTTTTAAACAAATCAACAGCAAATCGATCTACCCTTGGTCTGCCATCTGATCCTGTTGAATTCAGATATAGTTCTTTCTCTTGCTCGATGGACACATGATTTAAAGTCTCATCAGGTATGATCACCCCGTGTATAAGAGACCGGCGAACATGATGAGGAGAATGCGAAGTGTTTCTTGGTGTTTCAGGCAATCTCGAACGGAATAATGAAACTGCTGAATGTTTTTGTGAATTGTTGGACAGAGAAGACATTGAATGTTCCAGAACTCGTGAACTGTGGAAGTCGAGTATCGAACCAGTTGCCAGTTGTTGGTTTGCAACATTTCCCGGATCAATCTCCACTTTAACGGCATGGTCGGTCAGAGCTGTTGAGGCGGCTGGTGGAAAGTCAAATTCGACATCGTCCAAGCGTCTGATGGTTGATGTGAAATGGTCTCCAGCAGGGTCATGGATTAGAGCCTGATCTCCTGTTGGCAGATGTGACGTTATCTTCTCCTTCAAACCTGCTTCCAAGCCACTAACCAATCTGGCCTCCAAATTCAGACTGCTACGTGTCACAGCCGATAACTGCTCCTTTGAACTGCTGGCTACAGCGAGGCGCCGACGGTTGATCACTGTAGCCTGTAAAAGCCAACATAAAAAGCATTCAATACCTTTATCACACCACTGACATGTACAGGTTGTTAATGGTGTTGCAAGAAAAATACATACTGTTTTCTTTTTTACGAGCCGGGTGTTCACCGGCGACTTGATCTCTTTTCCAGAAAGCTGTACAGACAACATAAGAGTTAGCATACAAGTACAACAAAATCTGAATGTCAAATAAAGTCAGTGGAAAAATCGGTAACTGAATAACTACTGTACAGTATATTAAAAGGCTTTCTTACCCTTTGTTTTTTGCCCGCACAAACGGCAACATTCTTCGTGGAATAAAACGTCTTTGCTTCCATGTCTGTTGCTACTAATATCTGTAGGAACTGCAAATGCCTACAGTGGTTTCGTTCGATATGTTTTATAGCTTAGGACCTTCCCTATGAATGTCTGCACCGATCACTACCCATTAAAATGTTGAATTTGAATTAAAATGCCACAAATGTTTAGCCCATGGGTGAACATGACCAAATTACAGCATAAACACCAGAACACGAGGATTTAAGAATTTAATTATGTCTTCTGATGGTGCTCAATGTCGACACATTTTTACGTTTTTAACGAAGATATTTTGACAGATTCATGAATCAGGACATTTGCATAGTTACTGTCCTACGATCTAGGACTTACCAAGTCTTTCATTGTTTTATCCCTATTAAGACATTACAAAAACTATATAACAAAATTTTTATTATGAATTTTAAACCACAATTTAGGGCATCTCATTTCATTATTTGATCAAAAGGCGCGCACACGCAACTCACTTTCACTTTGCAAAACGCAGTGTTTATTGTTTAGTGTATATTTAAAGCGCATATACACAATAAAACAATATTGTTTTAGGCTAACTTATTATACACTTTTGTATTCTTTGTTTGTACTTCGGCTTTTTGCTCACGCGCGGCCGTGCTACAATAATAATAATGATAATAATACAAGTTATAAATTCAAAGCACTACCACTAATATTAATAATAATAATAATTATTATTATTATTTGCTTCCTGTCAATGGGGGCCTAAGAGAGATGAACACATTTTCGGCTTCAGTAGACACACAATACAGATTGAAAGACGACTGCCCCCTTCAGGTAATGTACGTCATGTTCACAGCTTCCCACGCGCTGCTGCGGCAGCTCGCGAGATCCCTTTTCTTGAAACGTGCATTCTTAACTGCCAGATCTGTAAACTGCAAGGCTGATCAGCAAGAATGAATCCACTGCCTCATAACTGACACAAATCCAGACAATGGTTTGAAGATGAGGTTTTTACTTTATGGTTTGATGAGAGAAAATTCTAACTGTTTGGTCATAATGACTAGTGTTATATCAAGCAGGCTTTCAAGCTGAAAAACACCATCCGTGCCAAGAACACCAAGGATGGGGTGGTAGCATCACTGTGGAGGTCTTCTGCTGCAGGAGTGACTGGTGCAAGTCACAAAATAGATAGCATTATGAGGAAGGAACATCATGTGGATATACAGTATGTGAAGCAAAATCTCAAGATACCAGCCAGGAAGTTAAAGCTTGGCTGCAAATGGGTTTTTCATATGGATAATTACCTCAAGCATAGTTTAAACATGGTGGCAAAATGGCTTTAGGACAATAAAGTCGAGGTATTGGCGTAACCTCAATCCAATAGCAAATGTGTGGGCTGAACTGAAAAAGTGTGTGAGGGAAACGAGGCCTACACATCTGACTCAGCTACACCAGTTCTCTCATAAGAAATGCGCTACAATTCCAGCAAGTTATTGTAGGTAGCTTGTGGGAGACTTGCCAAAATTAAATGATACACAGACACACACAGACGCACACACACACAAAGACGCAAAAAACATACCACTTCATTTGTAAGCTGGCTCTTTTTCTTCTTTTTGTCATCAAGACTATCCTTTAGCCCCAAATTCTTCTTTTGCTTCTTTTGCTTCTTTTCCACAATATTTGTCTCCATGAGGCTCTGTTCTCCTTCTTTGTTGTCATTTTGTCCAAACTCTTTCATCAGCATTAGCTGCCTCCTGTTCTCCTCCACAATCCTCTCTCTTTTATGCATCTTCTTGTGGGACTTCAACCAACCGGCCAGCAGATACACCTTGCCACACTCTCTGCATGGAAATCTCTTTTTAGACCTTTTGACTCCTTTTTTTACCGAAGATTCCTCAGGGACTGGGTTCGGTTCCTCTGGGACTTTGTTGGTGACGGTTTCAGTTTCATTACTGATGGTTTCAGTTTCGTTATTGACAGAGTTATTAGTGATAATTATTTTGGTTTCTGCGTTTGTTTTTAACTCCATAGTGATGCTTTGAGACGCAGCAGGTTCGTTTTTGGGTTGCTCGTTGACTATTTCTGAAGTTTCAGTTTCTTCTAATGACTGTTCAGCGATTTTGTTTTGCTCAATGCCACTCTCTGATGATGATGGCTAAACAGGTTTACAGAAATGGGAAGAGAAATTGATTTTAAAACATTAGTGTACTTTTGTGTAATGGTGGGAGAAAGAACTATTTGTACATTATTGATTTTATTTAATACACTTGTAGATACATATATCAACTTCATATTTACATAAAGTCTTTGAGATTGTACTTTTAAACATAAACCAAAAAAGAATGTATTCATAAGCAAAGACAAACTACACACAAATAAAAAATATATTTGTGTACACATTATATGACCAAAGGTTTATGGACACCTGACCATCAGACTACTATATGGTTAAAAAAAACTTTGGGCACAAAACTGGATGCATACAATTGTACAAATCCTCACTGTATACTCTAGAATTACAACATTCCTTCCCTAAAACTAAGAGGCGACCAACTGGACCAACCCACTGGACACCTTCGGAATGAAGTGGAATGCACCCCTGACCTCCTCACCCGAAATCAGCAACTGACCTCACTAATGCTCTTTGTGGCTGAAAGACCACAAATGTGCAGAGCTACAATTTAAAAACCTCGAATGAGTAATGCTTTTTTTTAAAAATCGGGAACGGTGTCAGGTGTCCACAAACTTTTGTATGTTCTGTGTGATGTGCATGTAAAACGTACTATAAAAAGATCAAAATATCATTTCACATCATAAGCTGTATTTACTCACAACAGTTCGGTATATAGATTATAGTCTGTAAAAGAGCTGGTCAATATATGCATATACTGTATGATTTAACATAAAAAAAAAACTAACCTTGGTAATGACACGCCGAGTCCTTCTCTTAGTAGAATTGGGCAATATGGCGTCAGAATGAATGTCACTTTTTTGTTGGTTAAGTGTATGACTCCGGATATGTGGTGCAAGCCACCCTTCACGAGCAAAAACCTTATCACAGTACGGGCAAGCAAAGATTTTCTTCAGTACGTGAACTTTGCTGCTTTCAGTAGCTACCTCTTTCCTCGGCTATTTAGAAAAAAAAAAGAAAAGTCAATAATCAGAAAGCAGTCAGTCTATAGAGAAACTTATCCAAAAAAGGAGATAAGTAATGAACAGCATGTTTCAACCTACATTTGAAGGTGACCTATTATGCAAAATTCACTTTTAAGTCGTTTTTATATGCAGTGGAACACTGGATTACGAGCATAATTGGTTCCGGAAGCGGGCTCGTAAACCAAATCAAATTTTCCCATAAGAAATAATGGAAACTCAAATTATTCATTCCACAGCCCAAAAAATAAATACATAAAAATAATTAACACAAAATATAAAGTAAAAATAAAACAAATTAACCTGCACTTTACCTTTTAAAAAAAGGAAAAATAAATCCCGACTGATAAGTGTATGTGTATGCGTGTGTGAATCTAAAGTGAGCTCCCCTCTCCCCCTTCTCGTCTTACACAGTTACCCTTCCTCCACTCTTTTACAAACGCGCTGTACACACGCATACAGACACAAAATAAAATATGTTTTCGCACACACACGTGGTCACAGTGTTACAGTAAACAGTACAAGTGTACACGTATGTTGATTATACCAGTAAGAGACAAGCACTAAGACCCAGCAGGGGAGACGATTACCTACAATTCCGCAGCACAAGAGAGAAAAAAAACGTTGGCTCATTTGTGATCATGTGACGCTCGGCGTCAAAACAAGAAGCGCATGCGCGATACATGATACTCGGTACTCGTAAACCAAGACTTGCTCGTTTTCCAAGACAACACTCGTAAACCGCATTACTCGCGATCCGAGGTTTACTGTAATTCGGTGGTTCTCCAGTGTGTGTGCAAAATGCTAAAAAAATGTTAGAGAAACATTCCCTGTTTTTGCTTCTTTTTTTTTGCATGTTTGTATTGACCAAGCTTCAACGAGTCATTTAGATTTTCACTCTAATGTGACCTCATATGAGGGGAACCAGCCTATTTCAGCTGAAGCATTAACACAAAATAATAACCGTTAACAGGATGATGATTATGATCATATTTAGGAGACACTAAATGAAAGGAAAGCTGCTTCCAAACATTTTATTAATTTGTTATTTCTTTTTGTCAATTATGTTGTTTATGCAGTACCTCTTCTGAGACCTGGGGGGCATCCTTCAGGTTGTTCGTTTGAAGTTGTTTCTTTTTCTGCCGCTTACGTTCTCGTTCATGTGACTTCAAGTGGAAGGTGAGCCAACAAGAGCGAGCGAAGATCTTCTTGCACTCAGGGCATTGAAACAACCTTTGACCTATCGCTTTTGCCTTTTCCACCTCCGTTTCGTTGTTCCTTATTATCTGAAAGAAAAGGAAGTTAAAAGTGTGTGTGAGGGGTTACCATGGGTTCCAGTTATATTCTGTTCTTAAATACAATAGATGTATTTACCTCTGATATCTATTTACCTCTGACACATAAATAGGTTTGATTCTGATAAAAATTTATAGTAGGTTCACAACAGCATGCAACTGTCAGAAAGTGCAACTTTACTATAAAAGTATATTACATATATAGTATGTACAGTATATTTGTTTACTCATTTCTTCAGAAATACAATTCTTTTTCTGCTAAAAACAAACAAACATGGAGATGCCTTCCACACGTTGGCCTTTCCTTATGTGAATTGTAATAAGAATTAAATGTTGTCATGATTTTTTTATTTTTGCCAGACGTATAAAATCATTTTTGTCATTTATAATAATCAAAACCCAATTTAACATGCTATGAAATATGCTGACTTGTAGTGACTCAAAACTAGACACTAAGTCACCTCCAATCTGTGACTGCCTCTGTGTATTTTAAAACCTGATTAGTCTAAATGACAAAGTGACTTTATACATACAATATTTTGAACCAGGAAAGCAGCTATAAATTTAACTCGAAATATACATACATAAGGTTTGTAAATTTGAAATATTTACACACTTTTGGTTTTTGCACACTGCATTTATTTTAAATTGCATTAAAAGGACATTTCGGTCATTTAACTTTGATTTCTTTTTGTACAAACACATTAAACATCACAAACACTAATCCCTTATCTAAAAGTATTCAGACACTAGGCCAATTCACTTCAGACTAGGCTCAACTGCATTAAGTATCTTGATTATCTTGTGATGGTTCTAGAATTTGACTGGACGTGATTTAGAAAGGCACACACACCTGTGCGTATGCGGCTGGACAACTCACAGCGCAAATCAAATCAGTAATCAAATCAGAGTCTCTGAATTACTTCATCAATCAGGTCTTTACTGTAAAATAATTAGATGCTCTGAAGAGACAAAAATCTTTTTCTAGGATGTCCCTTTTAATAGTCATGAAAACCTGTGATAAGGAGCAGATGATTTGATGACAAAATATTATTTATATTATTTGATAATACATTATTATATGTATTATATTTATCGCTATATTTTTAACACTGCACTACTATTTTATTAGGAGTTGAATAAAACATTTCATATATTGTAAAAATGTCTTCGAATAGCATGAAAAGGTATTTTTATCTCTCACCCTTCACATACACTCATGAGCACTTTATTAGGAACACCCATACACCAGCTCACTCATGCAATTATCTAAATCACCCAGTTGTGTGGCAGCGGGAATAATGCGTAAAATCATGCATAGACTGGCTTAAGATACCGATCACATCCGCCATCAGAACTGCTGATCTCCTGTGATTTAGCATCAATTATTGCTTGAAAGCCACACTCTGTTTGAGTATTATTGCTGACCATTTGCATGCATTCTTGCCCAAAATTTGGCATCTTTTAATGGCTAATTTCAGCATGATAATGCACAATGTTACAAAGTAAAAGTCGTCACAAACTGGTTTTACAAACATCACAATGTTTTTCAGTGACTGTCCCAGTCACAGAATCTGACTCCAGTAGAGTCACATCCACCTCCGGGATGTGGCAGAACAGGGGACTTGCAGTATGAAAGTGCAGCTGAAAAACCTGCAGGAATTATGTGATGCGATCATGTCCACATGGACCAGAAAATTAAAACATATCCACCATCTTGTGGAATCCATACCATGAAGACCTGACAGCAAAGTTCCTAATAAATTGCTTAATGAGTGTATATACATATAAATTCCTAAACAGGTGCAAAACTACATCCTTTTGAGACACCATATTTATTAATTACATTTATTGATTACATTATGCTTGGAAAGGGTTTTACTAGGAAGTTTTTCTTGTTTTAGATTTTGAGATGGAACAAATAACAAGGATAAATAACATAAGAAACCAGGAGGACAAGCTGGCACATCATTCTCTCCATAGTCCACACACTTTATCAATCTTTTGAATAGGAACTCTGAAAAGGAAAACAACTTACAGTAAATCAACTACGTCACAGAAGTAGAATTTTGCTGTGCTTTAATTTGTGATTTTATCAACAATGAATGAAGAGGCATTAGGATAATAGTGATACTTTGCTACATACTGCATGCATTACAAATACCAAAAAAAAACGTGAGGTGTCGAGATTCTTACCGTTGTCCAGATCTCTTGAAGATGGTGCTGGAAATTACTTTTCAGATCAGTCATGTGGTTCCTCATCATAGTGTTGATTTTCTCATTCTCTTATTCTCATTTTAACCATTTATTGTATAAAAGTGATAAAAAAAAAACACCAATGCTTTTCATTTGTAATACCAAGGTTTAAAAAAAACTGTCAAATGCCATTAATAATAATAATAATAATAATAATATCATCCATTGCTTATCAGTTAATGCCTACATAGTAATCACTAGAGATGAGGGAAATCAAGTGTGGAGAATGACGTATCACCACACTGACTCCAAAACAGATTTATTAAAAACTATTTTTACATTGTTTTTTACATGGTTTTTAGTCTGACTAGCCATGACCGGCGCAAAAGAAACGCATTTTCATGATGTTACATTATCAAAAAACACACACGTTAAACACCTCTGATCTGGAACTTCTGCATCCTTTTTTTCACCTGCATCACTATTGTGATAGCTTTATTATTAATTATAATTAATTATAACTAATTGTCATTATTTTAAATTATTATTATAGCTAATTGCCGCCATGTCCTCCATGCCCTTACCTTGGTAAGATGTGATCCGCTGTCTGCTCTGTCAGCGTCATCCTGTACATTTTGTTCATCTTCATTCAGAATTGGCTTTCTGTGGGTCTTCATATGGACCGCCAGCCGTGATACATTAGTGAAGGCCTTGTTACACTGCAGGCACTGAGCTGTCTTGGGCTTTTCTCTTCCTTGTTTAGCTTTAAGGCCTACAGGCTTGGCCGCACTGGTTTCAGAGAGCTTGCTGCTGCTGCTGGTGTGTTCACTGGTTTCATCTGATGCCTCGCTTGGCTCTACCTCAGGGCCAGAGGGGTCAGCCCTTGATGAGATACCGACATTAACCCATCCAGTACTCTGCTCTGTCTGCTCCGAGCTGTCAGACAGATCCTCTATGAATTCTCGTGATGTCTACATGGGAATGAAACGATTATTATGTGAGAGTTTTTAAAAGTGGCATGGACTCAAATGGGGTATCTTTCTGAGCTCTAACCCAGATTAGTCCAGGTCTGCCAAGACAATCTATTTATGTGCTAATTGTTTCTTAACAATGGTTATTGGTTTGTTATAACCAAATAGTAACACAAAAGATTTGCTTCATGTCACATCAACAATGACTTTTACTACATTTCATCATTCTCTTGAATGCATTAATGTTAACTGAAGCAGAAATTTGCATATACCTTAGAAAGGCCACGTAACTTCTTCTTTCGTTTCTTGTCCCCGTAAAAGCATGTTTTACGCCTCCGGTACGTATAGGGCCTCTCAGCCGAGTGGACACGCATGTGAAACATCAGTCTCTGCTCCCTTCCAAACACCTTACCGCAGTCCGGGCAGGCAAAGGACCTCCTCTGGCTCCTGTTCCTTGCCATGGTGGACAGTGTAGGGTCAAAGTCTATAGGAGCCATATAGCTTTGTGCCGAGTCCCATACAATACCGTCAGGGACACTGGCATCTACAGGAGCACTGGTACCAGGATAAACCACTTCCATATCGGTAGTGCATACTGATGCTGTGAGACTTGTGTCAGGTCCATATAAAGGGAAATCAGAGGCGTCAACTGGCTCCGTTTTGATAATTAGGGATTCTAGTGTTAGTGTCTCTGTCAGACTGGCCTCACCTGGGACAGCAGTGGGATCTGTGGGGCATAGAAATAACAGAAGATAAAATAAAACACATTTAAAATTTACTTCAAGTTCAGCTACTTCTCGTAACACAAAACTCCAGAATTCAAGAATGTCCATGTAATATGAGGGTGTACACTAGGGGGCAATGTTCCGTCTAATAAACCAGAACATACTCGAACAAAATGGTCAAAGAGACAAAGAGGGTTCTCTTGCGCCAAAACAGAGGGTTTGGGGTCTCACTGTAGAAATAATAAAAAGAAGCCAAGCTGGGTTTAACTTTGGGTTAAAAAAATGAAGATTAGAAAAAAGAAACACTTACAAACCAAGTTCCCACCCAAAGCGTATTTATGATTGAAGACTTTTTTGCTTTGTAAAAAAAAAAGCTCCCTCACACTTATACTCACATATGCCACAATATCAACAATATGCTGCTTCTCCTTTCTTAATGAGAATTTTATGCACCATTCTCTATTTTATGCACCTCTAACAACCATTCAGACTTTATCTATTTATGTTCAATCCAAATGCAGAATTTCCTATCATTTTCAAATGAATCTGCAGCCATCATTGCATGCATGATGAAGTCCCTTCACTAGATCATTCTTTCACTACTGGGGATTAAAGTGTCAAGATGAGGGAGAGCTGAACTCAAAGACATCTTTGCATTTTGGCAAACAGACTCACAGAGTTGCCAGTCTACAGGCAGGAAATGCAAGCAAATTCAAAATGGTTGTACATATTATAGAGACGCACGAACCTAAAACACATTCAGATTTAAATATTTAATATACAGTAGTCGTGCCTCTGCTGTCTTAAGAGAGGCCTGAAGAACTTCACTTTTTAAACACCAAATTACTTTGGTGTTTAAGATATATTAAAAGTAATCCAACATTAAGAAAATAAATCATTAAATTCATCAAATAATTATAAAAATAATTTGTTAGATGCATACCAAAATATTAAATAACTGAGTTTTATAGTATTGTTTGAGTTTTAATAAAAATATATATATATTCACAATACATAATAATTTTTATATATATATATATATATGTGTGTGTGTGTATTTATATATAATAACCACAATACATGTATAGTTTAGAACAGTTTACATATTTCTTTTGGGTCTGTTTGCATTTTGTGCGAGGTTTAGTGAAGACCATAGCACCATCGGTCCCTAGAATGTTATCCTAGAAGACCAGAAGCAAGAAGAAAAGGGAGCCACTCACAGTTTCATTTTAAACAGCCGGTGCCAAGAGGAATCATAAATTAAGGATAAGTGAGATTTAATGTTTATTTATTTAAGTATTTCATATTTTACTTAATTTAAATATTTTTCTAAATGTTTTGATGGTTTGAATATGTAAAAATATAATTATACTGTTAATAAGTGGTAATATTTTTGTGTGGCTGGAACGGATTACCTGCATTGGGAAAATGCGTTATGCAATACGAAATTTCACCTTAAGAACTCGCCTCTGATTAAATTCGTATGCAGAGGTACCGATTTAGTGTTTTTTAAGTGCCTGAATGTTTAAACATAGATTTTAATATTTATTTAGTAAAAAATATATATAATAATAATAATATATATAATATATATATAATTACAACATGGCAACATCCCATCATTGTATTTTTTTATATTCATATTTTTTTTCGCGTAAATGTATCTTCATAATATTTCTGGTTTTGTGCAAATGTGAAACAAAAAAATCCATATAAAGCATTTTGTGTATCTGATTTTATGTAAATTATGTGCGAAAATATAGGCCTAAAAACTATTAACCTTGATTGGGGAAAGTATCATTAAAGACAAATTAATAAATGTATTATAACTGCACAATTAATAAGACCGTAAGTTTTCTCCTAACCGCCAAAAAGGTGGGTGAAAAAACTATGAACAAAGGAGTCATGTGATTCATGGAAAAGAACCGACTCACATGAACGATTCAAATCCGACACCGTTATTTAGAAGCTAAAACGACTCAACAACAAGACAAGATCAAGTCGTTAACATTGGCTTCAAGAACAATGTAATTAAACATTTTTCTTCACTCTGAGTGGAATAGTGCAGGTTATAGTGTGTGTAAGATGAGGGCCGGCGTGCATTGTGCAAAAGCCGGACTGTAACCCCTCGTGCAGAAACGAGCTAATAATAGCAGAAAGAGCTAGCTTATCGCTAGCTAAACATTAAAATAATAATTCTGTAACAATTAGGAAGCGCGCTGGTGGTTTATGTCACTGGCTGAGCTTGTAAAGGAAGAAAAAACGCCGAGCTGGCCCCCTGCTCAGTACCTGGCCAGTCGGTCGGGTTTTCGCCCTCCATCCAGCGGAGCCTCCGTCTGAGCACCTCGTTCTCTTTGCGCGCTCGCACCGTCTCCTCTTCATACTCCAGCACCGTGCCGCCCACCATCTCCATGATCTGCTCCACCGCCGCCATCAGCCGCTCATTCAGAGCGCGGTGCAACAGCTGCAGCTTGGTCATGTTGGGCTCCAGAATTAACCAGTGCCTGATTTGAAGCAGGATTTAATAATAACTAGCTAGCTATCGTCGCGTTAGCGCAGCTCTTCTTCCTATGGCAGTGTAGCGCTCACCTACTGTGTGTATTGTCGGGATCTTTACTGACCCCTAGTGGACGGAGCGCAGTCAACTTGCAGCAAAAATACAGTACTACACTAAGGGTGGCACAAACATCTCCATAATACGGGAAAGCAAACTCACTCAATCATCCTCTATATTGATTTATCCTGTTTATCCTACATATCCAGCCTATACACCCTGGACGGGATCCCAATCCATCGCAGTGCACACACACACACACACTACATGCAATTTTGGGAACACCAATCAGCATAACTTGCATGTCTTTGGACTGTGGGAGGAAAAAGGAGGAGCTGGAGGAAACCCACCAAGCAGGGAAAGAACATGCAAACCCCATGCACACAGACCTGAGGCGGGAATCAAACCTACAACCCTGGAGGCGCAAGGCGATATTGCTAACCTATAAGCCACTGAGTCGCCATTTAAGCAAACTCACTCACTCACGTCTATTCTGCTTTCTCCTGTATCCAGGGTCGCGGGAGGCCTGGAACCTATCCCTGGAGGCCAGTCCATCACAGGGCACACACACATACACACATGCTCATTTACACACATGGGTAATTTGGGAACACCAATCAGCCTAATCTGCATGTCTTTGGACTGTGGAATGAAACCGGATTGGCCTCCAGGTACTCCTGGAAGAAACCCACTAAACATGGGGAGAACATGTAAACTTGGGCGAAAATCAAATCCGGACCCTGGAGGTAAAGGCGACAGTGCTAACCACTAAGCCACTGTGGCGCCACTTAAGCAAATTGTCTTCAAAAAATTTTTATTTTGAAATTTTACAAAGATCTATTTAAGGGGTGCAATCTGAAGTACAATTACATCCATAACACCAGATCATCATTGTTCATCATGAAAGGGAGACTAACCCATGTGTGTATTTGCAAATACAGTAAATGCCAGTAATGCACACTATATTGAGATCATCAAAGCTGCTATTATTATTATTATTTGTATTATTACTACTACTTTAAATTGGGTGTGTTAGAGAATGGATAAATTTTTTTCAAGATAATTGGAAACATTTTTAAACCTAAGTCAATTTAAAGGAATATTTTCCATAATTTATCTGAAGAGCTCTTGATTATTTGAATTCTGACAGTTCACACAGGCTTAGAAAATCTTATTTACCAATAAAATAATTATGAAACATTTTTTCCAGAATTTATTTAAATAATAATTCTTCAACACTATTTCCCATACCAAAATGAAAAAAAGTATTCAACTCGAACCCTGGAGAGTTTTTTTAAGAAAAATGAAGGCATAAAACCCATTCGATATTTTCCCCACAAATATCCTAATACACTTTTTGTAACTATTTATTATTGTAAAAGCAACCTGGCCAGAACTTCTGTATTTTTATCCCTTTCCCATTAAATCAGCCTGTTGCAGGTTGCAGTGTATAAATAGAAATAGATGTATAGATGCAGTTTCTATTGCACAACAGTGTTTCTAGGCCATTTACAATCATGTCGTAACAAAGACACATTTGGAATGATAATGCAGGGCAGCCGGAGTGGACTAGTTTCTCTTGATTTAAATATGCAGTTTATTCATCCACTGCAAATAAAGCAAATTGCATTAAAATACTGAACAAGCCCTGTACCTAAGTGACACTTTCCCTCTGATGGACAGTAAAATGTTTTAAGTTCACTTTTAGTGGAACGGTATGAAAATTTAAGTGTAAAGCATAACAAAGACAATAGCAATATTTATTGTATGACCAAAAGAAAAACTTCCTGGTTGATATTTTACTATTACTGAGCAAGCAGCACTTATAGATATTACACACTGAACCTTTAATTAAGCTGCTAGTTTGAGCAGAACCCCATCCATTGCTTTCTACTTTATCAAAAGCATTCAAAACAAACCTTAGGAAATAATTTTGTCCCAGACAAACACATTTATTGCATGTATACAGTGTCTGAAAATTCACTCTCTGCATATTTAGTTTATTGTCAAATCACAACCCTTTGACATAGAAAAAAACTCATCTCCCTCAAGAAATAAAGTTTTATTTTTAATTCCTGCTTTCATGAGCATATGAATATATTATCGTCTTGTTTTAGCCTTTAGAAATGTGTTTCTTGGGTGATGCTTGAGCCTCTGAGGGTTTTCCAATTAACTACATTCCACCAAAAAAATTAAAAGGATCATTGATGCTACTGTAGCTTTGAAAAGACTGACGTAGCTGTTCTTTCTTTGCAGTTTTGCAGCCTCAGCAGTCCTTAAACATTTTTTTTTTACAAGTGACAGAGGCACAAGCACTGCAAACCGATGTGAAGGTACATGATAAGTAAAACGAGGGGAAACGAGAAAAAATTAACAAGCATTGCAGAATTGCAAAAGTACATCGCATTTTGTTGTATCAGGTGTTAAACAAGATACAAATCTTACATGTCATCAGAAGAAGTGCACGGTGAGGTCAGAAAATAAAAAGAGCAAACTTCATGAGGATACAGTTGTGGTCAGGCATTTACATACACTCATCATGTGATAGCACAATTGGGCTTTCAGGCTTTCAACTGGGATTTCATTGAGGCAGAATGTTTGTACAAAGTTTTGGGTTTTTTCAACACAGGGTCATAATTATACATACAAGGTCAAAAATATACAGTACATCCACCCACTTGGATTATTAATTCATTGGTGTAAAAAAAAAAAAAAAAAAAAAAAACTGAAATGTCTTATTTTCACCTTCCTGTTAGTGACCATGATGCACTACAGCTTGTAGCTTCGCTGTACCAACATGTTCGCTGTACCAACATGAAAAGGGGAGTTTGTTTGACAGCATTAATTGAATTGACCCACAGATAATATAATGGGAGATTCCATTGAACGCAGGACAGATCTGAGAAAGAGGAAAGTAGATTTACAGTCTGGAACATCTCTTGGAGATCCCAAGATCAAGATATGCAGATCCCAAGATCAGGTCAAACAACTGTATGTAGTTATTGGGAGGTTATTCCTCAGCTGAGAAAACATAATGGAAGCTGCTGGGAAAAAGAAAATAGGTTAGAATGGTTAAGAACAACCCAGAAATCACCAAGGAACACCAGTGCCACTGTGTACAGGCAAGTGAGTTTTACATCATGGACTGAAGGGTTGCCTTCAAAGTAAGAAGCCTCTGTTCTGAAATCAACACCTTCATGACCACATGGACAAAGAAAAAAGTCTTCTAGAGGGGAGTTCTGACCAGAGGTGTGTGTGTATATATATATATATATATATATATATATGTTAGACACATAACAATAAATTCTGTAAAGCAAGGATGCCTTCATGAAAAAAACCCTAACAAAAGCAAAATGTGCCTAAGACCCACAGTACACAGTACTGTATATTTAGAGGTGTAAAGGTGAGGCGTTCAGCCCCAAGAACCCGCTGTTAAGCATGGTGGTGGTAGCATCATACTTTGGGGATGTTTCACTGCCAGTGGAACTGGTGTATGGATTAATGTAAACGTTGGACTACCTCAAAGTTAAGTAGCATACCCTCAAATCATCAGCTAGATAGTTGGAACTTGGACCTATATGAGTGTTACATCAAGACAATAAGCCAATACACACATCAAAGCTGTAAAGTAGGCTAACTTTGAGAATTTTGAGCCTCAACCCTATCAAATATTTGAGGACGGTGTTTAAAGGTTTCTATTATCCAGCCAGAATACTGTCAGAAGCTTGTTGATGGCTACTAAAGATGTCTGCTAAAGGATAGGTAAAACTTGCTAAAGCATATTTATTCAAATGTTTGGTTTGCTCTACATATAATTTTGACCCTGTGTTGATTTCAGAAAATCCAGAAAAAATAAATAGAAACGTGGTGCACACACTAAATTCTTGGGGTTTTCTTTTAATTAAAGAGCTTTTAATTTAACCAGTCTGTTGTAGAATCATTCTGTTCCAGAAAAAGACACTGATATGAAACTGATGTTCATAATGTGTGCAAGTAAACTTCTGATCGCAACTGTCAACTGATATTTTATCTAAGATTTACAAAAAGAAAAAATGAAGATAATTTTTTATTAATTGTAATTAGATAATACGTAAGGCAGTCCGACTTTCCTTCATGACTACAGAGTCAAACTGTGAGCTTTTGCAAAATCTAATATTATTTATAAATCAGGCGGTTTAATACTTCAGAACATCAGGTTGATAAGAGACGAGTGTAGTCTACGGTTGATTCCGAAAGCCAACTTGCTAATGACTGTCTTTGTTATTGAAGTGCTGCTTTACCAGGTGAAGCTGAAGCGACCTGGCCACATTGAAATTCTGGTTGCAGAGAGAGCAGTTGTAGCGTTCGTCGTAATGTTTGCGTTGGTGTTTTTTTAGCGTGTGGCTGTCGTTGAAGCTGCGCTCACAGTGGGCGCACCGGTACGGCCTCTCTCCTGTGTGAATACGAACATGTCGCAGCAGGTTGCTTCTTTGGGTAAATCTCTTGGAGCACCAGGTGCATAAGTAGGGCCTCTCCCCAGTGTGTGTGCGCAGGTGGCGCCGAAGGTCAGCTGACTGGTAAAAGCCCTTGCCGCACCAGTTGCAGCCAAAGGCTCGCTCATGAGCCTGCTGGTGCACCCGTAGCTTTTTCAGTTCTGTGAATGACTTTTTGCAAAGGGAACATTTATACAGCATTTCATTGTGCGCCTCGTTGCTCAGAGTCTCTGTGTTCCTCATCTGGTCTGGCTGAGCTGTGCTGTGAAGCTCTTCTCTCTCGGTCACCTCTGGAATTAAGGCATTATGGCTGCCTGTGCTAGAACTGAGAACGCTCGGGGATTCAGGGCTGTACAAATGGTCTGACTCTGAAGGAAGATCAGTGTCTGGTATTGATACAGGAATTTGTTTCTCTTCTGGTTCAAGTTTCACCCTGTGGAGTTTTACAACAGGTAACAAAGATTTTTGAAAATTATCCTCATTTGTGTTTGTAGAAGGGGGGTTTTCTGTACACAAGTCCTCACTGAAGGTTTTCACCTCAGGATCTGGGTCTTTTTTGCAAACTGGTATCAGATCTAGTGTCTGTGGAGTCTTTATCCGGACTGAACCTTCACTTGGCACTTGGTTCTCATTCACTTCTAAAGGTTCTGTTTGTTCTTCCAGGCCTGAACTCCACTCCTGCTGGCCACATGGAGAGATTTCATCTAAGTCAGAATTGGAGGACATAAGGACTGGATCTGGACAGTGAAAAAATAATAATAAAAAGAGTAAAAGATGTTATTTTAATTGTAAGGAGCAAATAAGCAATGAACCCTGGGATATTAAGTACAGGTTTGCTTTTAAGCAAGTCATAATTCAGGTTGGTTGGGTTAATTTAATAACATTCATTTTGACATACAATTCACCTCTAGAATTTGGGGCAAATTAATGAAAACTGAACGCAAAATTAAAGTTGAAATTGAACAACACATAATATGGGATATTTAGACACCATCAATCCCTGCATGTATTGAAATCCATCAAGCATGGGGAAAACATGCAAGCTCCATGCACACAAGGTGAGATCCGAACCCCCAACCCTGGTGGTGCAAGCAGGGGCACCACTAGAGATTCCAGGCTCTTTGGAAGGTTTATATTGTACTTGGCTCCCAACCTTGATAAGGCCAAAATGTATAGCATAGCATTTTTAAGGGTCCTGTCACTCAGCGGCCATTGGAATTGTCCTTACATCATTTATATCATCACCCCTGGATGCGAGGCAACATTGCCAACCAAAATGCCACCATGGCCAGCTTTTGTTGACATTTTAAATTCAGATGTTTTCATTATTGCACTGGTTGTAGCTTTGTTTCATTTTATATCTCTAACCTCAGAAATCAGCAGAAAGCAGGAATAAAGGTTCACGTGTGGTTTAAAGGAAATGTGATTCTTGGGTGATGCTACACCACAGCCATCCACAGCCGAGAGTCTAGACAGCAGATAGGTCATGTTCTCTCAGAAGGGTATGTACTGTACCTGTAATCTCCCCTCAATTATGAATGTCTTATAAAATTCCGCTGGAAAGCCATCAGGTCCATTAAAGCACCTTTAAGCTCCTCGACTGTTAATGGTTCATGTAGTCTAGCTGACATTACAGGATCAATAACGGGAATGTCCAAAAGTCTAAAGAAATTGTTCAGCTGACTCATCAAATAGGCACTCAGAGGTATATAGTAAAGTGTAGTAGTCCCTAAATTGGTTATTAATGGCTTGAGGGTTTAATGTAATACCAGCATCAGTTTTAATTTGAGTAATATTCCAAATTCATAAAAATTGTGATGTGTTTTTTGAATCAATTCTACAGCCTCCTTAGAGGACATAATATCAAAATCCG
>JAQMYJ010000008.1:10360055-10380573 GCA_030014305.1 Clarias laeviceps
GAAAATAAATTTAACTAGTAAAATAAACTGTACAAATAAGGGCATAATAAAAATATTACAAAATATAGAAATATAGAAGAAGAAGAAGAAGAAGAAGAAAAAAAAAAGTACCCCGCCTGCCTCCGGCTTCACTGCAAAAAGTCACCATTTCAGAACGTCATCAATTAAAGAATGAGCTGGTCAGAAGGATAATCATTTAACCACTTGCTGAAGTTGGATTGTTAAAAATCTACAGTATAAATCACAGCAATGTTAAATAGTGAAAGTAAGAGCATTTGGACAATCCTTTTTTTTTTTTTTTTTTTTTTGCGACGGGGACTAAACAGAAACCACTTGTTAGTTATCACTATGCCCACAATGAGGTATGGAGGTAAGAACAACATGATATGATGCTGAATTGCACATCATCATAGCTAACATGAATAAAGCAAAGTATCAGGATATATAAAGATAGACGATATGATAAATGGAAGCTAAATGGGAGATTTAACCTGCTAACCTGATGTGTAATTGCCATCTCCATGTTTCAATTAACCCTTGAAATACCTCCTAGTCCTAAAGCAGTGGTTGCTTAAGAAGTTAAGGCTCAGGGTTACTGATCATAAAATTGACGGGTCGAACCCCAATCTACCAATGCTGAGTAGAGGTCCCTTATCCCTCTGTCCTCTAGGGGTGCTGTATCCTGGCTGGCCCTGTGACTTTATAACTGGTCCTGCAGTCCCATTTATCATGTACATTTTAATGGTTTCCTTGCTCTATCACAGGGAAAATAATTATTTAGCTGATGAGTAACATAAAGTGTGCTTCATCCATGAACCTCTGTCGTCTAACTAGTCGTCTAACTATGGAGTCCAATGGTGACCGTTGTTTTCTTCCCATTTGTACAACTGTGGTAGGAACTCCGATCAACATTTACACATTGTGGGCAAGTTTTTAAACATCAATTAGCCTAATCTGCATGTTTTTGGACTGTGAGAGGAAACCCACCAAGCAGAGGGGGAACATGCAAACACCATGCGCACAGACCCAACATGGGAATCGAACCAAGGCCCTGGAGGTACAAGGTGACAGTGCTAACCACTAATGTGCTGGGTAGGGATACATTTTCAATGTTTTCATTGGGAATGCCAATTAGCCTAATCTGTGTTTGGTGCAAAAGAAACCCACCAAACACAGGGGAGAGCATGCACTGACAGGAATCGAACCCCAATCCTGAAGGTGCAAGGCGACAGTGCAAACCACTAATCCACTGTGCAACCCAAGGTGTGTTGGGAGATGAAAAAACACAAAAATGTGCTGGGCAGGGATACGGTTTCCAATTTATTTTGGATAATACTTTAAAAAAAAGTATTCATGGCTAATAAGACAGCAGGACACACAAACTCATATCAGTTGAGGCCTGTAAGAGGAGGTGACAGATTGAAACATCTTCTCCAAAGTGAAACCTTCTGGATAGTCATTTTAAAAGCTTTACCAGCATTCTCTGGTCTGAATGACGACATTGATGTCTCCTTTTTCTATTAGATATCTTGTTCGACGCAAGTAAGTCCTGTTGCTTTTTTGAGATGCATATCAATTTTAGGCGAGACTGCATATTCAGCAGGGAATGATAAAGTCAGTCATGTTGACATTATATTTATGGGCATATTTTGGATTGATATTCCTCTGTAAGCGTTTTTGAGTCCTGCTTGTTTTTTTTTTTGGTTTGTTTTTTGCGAATTATGGTTTATGGCAATCAGTTTGTAATCATTTAAGATCTCATACTATTTTCATTATAGTGATTGCTTGTCATGCAGAAATTATTATACCCTCTTGGAAATTTTTACATTGATATTTTTATTTTTTTATTGGGTACCTGTTTTGTCTTTTTTTTCTTTCTTTTTATTTTCTTTATCAGTTTATTTTGTCCTGACAGGCGTCATGGCAGTTTAGTGGTTAGCACTGTCGCCTTGCACCTCCAGGGTCCGGGGTCAATCTCCGGCCAGGTTCGATCCCTGCCTCTGTGTGTTTGAAGTTTGCATGTTCTCTCTGTGCTTGGTGGGTTTCCTCCCATAGTCCACAAACATGCAGATTAGGCTAATTGGTGTTCCTAAATTGCCTGTTGTGTGTGTGTGCCCTGTGATGTATTGGCACCGTGTCCAGGGTGTACCCTGCCTCGTGCCCTAAGTTTCTTGGGATAGACTCCAGAGCCCCGGCAACCCTGGATACAGGATAAAGCGTTAAAGACGATGAGTTTGAGTGATTTTCATTATGTATTTATTTTTGTATTTTCTTAATTTTTTTACTTTTTGAGCAAGAATGAATGTATATCTTTTATCCGCTGTTCATGTTGTGAAGCAAATGGAAGAGTCACACAGGTCACAGAATAAAGGTGCTATGTTTAAACAAGTATGCTAATTAAAAGGTTATGTTGTGCAAAAGTCAGTAAGGGGTGGGGACATAACAACAACAACAGAGAAATCCTGGTGACTGCTATATGAGCAGCTTATGAAACCAATTCAAGCTCTTTGTCATGAAAAACAAATAAAACCCTGGACCTGTAATCTGCTGGTCCTGGATGCTTTGGGAATCCCATCAGAAGTCCTTAAATACAATATTAAAATTTTTAATAAAGCACAAACTTTTTTGATTGGCTCTGGACATGTGAACCATCTCACAGGGCTTTTGGATTCCAGACAACACACACACACAGAGCTATTGAGGAAGTGTTTATTCGCAATGCTCACTGAAACATTATTAGTGTCAGTCAAAAGTGAAACAAGATCAATACATACAGTAGGGCTCTATCATACACCTTGTAATACATACTGTGTACATCACATATTGTTGGTTAGAAGCAATCCGTTAAGGCATGCACAGGCAAATCTGCACAAAGTCAGGATTATAGAAGCTGTAGGGCTTGTCATAATGCAAGAAACAGTAATTTCAAAGAGAATAAAAGCATCAACCTCTGGCACTGGTGGCTTACCCAAAATAAGGGTGAGAATATGCAGTAAAGGAAAATACATTCACTGAAAGACAGGAATGACAAAAGAAAGTTGACTGCTTTTCATACCGTCCTTGAAAAATACAGATTTGCATAAGCTAGAAATGAAGAGACACGGCGAAACACAAACGAAACCCAGAGACTGAAACTCTGCTGGTGTCACTGAACGATTAGATGATTCCTTCTTCTGAATTTCACACTAAGCAGCATGTGGATTCTGTAATAAACTGTGTAAACACTCGAGGTCAAAGTTCACACCTCAGAATATATATATATATATATATATAGTCCACTCAGAGGCAGCGATTCTGAAGTACATTACCATAAAAATACGTTATAGCGATAAATATAGTATAACAAGAGAATGCATGAAATCACTGTAGTGATAACAGTCAAGAAATTGCATTACTAATAACCTAATATTCATCATAGAATAGCACATAGGCAGAAAGTAGCAGTACAAATATATACATATCGCTATGTACATTAGTATATACAGTACATTAGGAAAGCTAGCAGTGCAGGCAGAATAAATATCTTCAGCCAGTTACAGCATTTCAAGAGAACAGAAACGAAGCCAAGGTTCTCACGTTGCTGCACGGTATGTTTTTTTTTGGATTAATGCGAATTAAAAGTAAGCATGCTACAGGTTATTCATATTTGAGGGAAGCAAAGGAACTGAAGGAAACGGTGCACAATTCAACTCATAGCAGAAGTTGCAACTGGTGCAAGTGTCAAATGCAGCAAAAGATTCAGTCCAACACAATTTTGGAGAATTCATTCCTTTTCCAAACATGCACGTTTATAGATTTCGTCCATCGGTAAAAACGGAACAGAAAAAGGGTCCCTGAACAATGTGTGCTAATGTGTAAAGTATTCATCTCTCAACTGACCTCCAGTTGCATTCAAGCCCAGTCTTAGACCCAGTTCATTGGTTCTGAAAGACAAAAGTCCAGAATATTTCATTTGGAATTTTCCAGTTTCGTCCTCTGGTGCCACCTTGCCCCCTAGTGGACAACACTTCATTTGTGCAGCTTGAAAAGATAAAATACAGAACAAGCTCTGAAGCCTGCATGTCACTGGCATGACCCAGCATGTGGTCATAGTGCTTAACAATGCTGTAAACCATGTCGCATACGGAAATTTGTTCTTTTTTTTTTTTTTCCTTCTTTTTTTTTTTTTTTAGATAATCAACCTCACGTATTTACAAAAGTGCTACAAAACGAAGGACTTTGCCTTCAGAAAACCTTCACGAAACTTTCAATCGTCACTTGCTTTTGGCTTTCTTCGGAAAAACCAATTATACTGTAAACATCGACCATGTAAAACAGGGGGTCTATGAGTAATTTCACACAGAAAGTACATTTACATGACATAGTAAGATGTATATGAAATGATAAGCCATGTGAAAATAGCATCAGTGTTGCAGACTGGGGTATTATGATACTATTATGAATTCAGGAGTATCATTAATTCTCTCTCTCTCTTTCTCTCTCTCTCTCTCTCTCATGCACACACACACACACAAATATCTTCTGATTCAAAAGAGAAAAACAAAAAGAAAATCTTTCAGAGACTTGGCACAGATTCTGTTTTGGCAAAGCTACCCAAACAGAAGTGAATTGGATATCACACCGCTAATTGACTTATAACGACTCGATCAAAGGAATACATGCAGATGTGTTGATTTTTTTGCACTTAGGGATTCCTTCATGCATGATGATACCGGTCTTGTAAACATGAAGATATGCTGTAAACTAAAAAACAAGACAGTAACGGTAACTTTGCACTATTTCCTCTTTGTATGGTTTCACTGGTGGTAAGGAGAGAAGGGGGTGAGAAAAGTGTGCACGGGGAATACCGCATAACCCCCTCCCTTGCACACACACACACACATAACCACACGCTTAAAATATAGGACCAATCAGAACGTGCGCCTGTATCCTTCACCGCAATTCCTTGCATCTCTCCATCTCTAGAGTATCTTTTCATCAGCAGTTTGCCTCCTCCCTCTTCCTCCTCCCTCTCTCACATCTCGCCATCTGTGTGAAACAAAGGACTGCAACCCAGTTCAGACAATCTCCCCCCCCCCATTCCTCCTCCCCTTCTCCTTACTCTACACCATCAATGCGCTTTAGTTACCGTCAGCCAGTCAGGAAGCTCATGTCTGGGAGAAGCTCATGTCTGGGTTGTAGGTTTTGTGTGGCTTCGCCTGCATTTCTTGTTCGTCTCACACTAATTCCCATCTGATAATGTGTCAAAAAAGACATTACGGACATAAATACAGTAGTTATTAAGAAGACTAAATCGGAGCCGTAGGAGTGTGCATGCTAGTTTCTTTTATCGTCTTGCTCCCCTGGGATTTCGATCGTGTCTAGTAGAGAGCGCTGGATAGAGACGCTGCTTGCTGGTTTCATCAGATTCTCATCTCGTTTCCATTTCGCCGTCTCTCCTTCGTCATTTCAGTAATTGCCTTTCCCGCCATAAATCTACATTAGGCTTAATATTAGCTATTGTTTTTATCTACGAGTCTGATGTCATTACTCAGATAGTGTGTAGCCTTGGTAGCAGAGGGACACGATTTCTCTACGATTCTCTAAACAAATTGCCTTTTCTCAAACAACTTGCTTCTTTATTCTTTCTGACCTTTCTCGATTTCTCATCCTCTATCTCTCTTTTTCACTCTCTCTCCCTCCTTACATACACATACAAAGGACTTTAGATCATCCTGAATGCCTCATTGATGACATCATTTAAAAAAATGTCATTTTTAAAAATATAAATAAAATAAACCATGCATTTTGTGATTCCGCTGGCTGCAGTCATTTTATACCTCCATTCGAAATGCTGGGGAAGTCTTGACTCCTCATGTTTTCTGATTTTGTTTCTGCGGATGAAAACAATGTGTTTGGTCTCAGGAACTTGATCTAGAGTAGAAAAAAAAAATCAATCTTGAGGTGCTTCAGTAATATGTGGGAATGCAGGTTAGAGAAAGGCGATGGTCATGTGGATCAGTCGGATGGTCAGAAATTCCTCCTTAGTTTGATTGTCATGGCAACCCTCAGGACTTCAATATCACTGCAAGAAAAGAAAACAGGCTCATTAGAGGCAATACGAAAAGTTAAACAAAGGATAAATGGCATAGATGTGATTATTCTCACTCACTCACTCATCTTCTATACCACTTTATCCTGTATTTAGGGTTGCGGGGACCTGGAGCCTGTCCCAGGAAGCTTAGTGCACGAGGCAGGGTACAACCTGGACAGGGTGCCAATCCATCGCAGGGCACACACACATACAGTACACACACTCACACACTACAGGGAATTTGGGAACGCCAATCAGCTTAACCTGCATATCTTTGGACTGTGGGAGGAAACCGGAGTACTCGGAGGAAACCCACCAAGCACGGGGAGAACATGCAAATTCCATGCACACAGAGACGGGAATCGAATCCGGACCCTGGAGGTGCAAGGCGACAGTGCTAACTACTACACCACCGTGCCGCCTAGATGTGATTATTAATAAAGAATAATAAGAAAATGATAGAAGGATTACATAGAAGACACTTTACACTAAGTTAAAAGGCTAAGAAACACTGAATTTAGGGGAACAAAAACATGAAACAGGTTTGGATATGCCTTTTTAAAATAATAATAATAATAATAATAATAAAGCAACAACAAGCCTGTCATTGGTATTAACGACTGTATACCATTATAGGCTTGTTTTTTCCTCTTATCTTATGAATAAAATAATCATTTCACAATTTTCCAATGCATTCCACAGGCTTTTACTTTAAACATTCAGATTTTTATTAGAAGACAAGTGAAACTCACGTCCCCAGTTGATGACAATGGCAGCAGCAATGATGAGAACTCCTCCCACCAGAGAGACGATGGAGAGGATCTTTGCGTTGCGTCCAAGACGCCGTGCTCCGTCAACATTACCTTGTTGCAGACTGTACCGAGCCTGAGAGAAAGTAACACAAGAGAAAAGAAACTAAGAAAGATGAAAAGATGACAGAAAAGCACACAAAAAGTCTTTTTGATTAGATTAAACGAAATCTGATATAAGACTGATTCCAAATAAAACTCATTGTATAGTATTGTAAAAAATAATAAAAAATTATGCATCAACATACAACCCACTACACATGCAACTGTCAACACATTTTTAATCAGAAAAGTTAATCGTAAGCTTCTAAACAACTGTACCATAACAGAGAACGTCAAGCCGACGATGTTGATAGGCCAAAGTGGGCAGAAGCAGGCAAGTATGGCCAGGATAAGGTAATCATTAGGCTTGGTGCCATCTCCTGCATTCTCGATGAGAGTGCTGGGCTGGCGGCTGAGCGAGGGCCGAGGCGACCCAGCATGGCTCAGTGAACCTGAGCGGCTGCCGAGGCGGGCATGGCCATGAGCATGCACATGGCCAGCCTTGGTATGATGATGATGACGAGGGGGAGAAGAACGGGAAGAGGTAGGAGGAGAAGCATCCACAGCGTTAGGACAAACTCCATTACCTGGTGAGGATGAAAGAAATGGCAAGAAGAGGAATTGTTGAGAAAAAAGGAACTGGGGGTTGGGTAGTGACAAATAGTCAGGATGTGAGAGAATTGTGTTTGGTAGATGGTCAGGTTGCATGCCACAAATGACACAAAAAAGCACATGCAAAGAACTTTACTTGTTTCTATCTTTTCATCAATGACCGACAGGTTGTCTTTGGCCACGCCGTTCATATGGACTGAGCTTTCCAGGGCAGGAGTGGTCTCCGTGTCTGTGGGTGGATCTTCATGCTCTGTCTTCACTGGCTGAGAGGTTATGGGTCCCTGGCCAGACACGCCATCTGGTTGTTGATTGGTCATTTGTTCAGTTTGTTGCTGCTCTTCTTCCTGCCCCTGCCCTGCACTTAGGGCAGTAGTTGGTGCGTCGCTGTCTGTGTTCAGAGCCATCTTGATGAAAGATGCAGAGTTTCAAAAATGCCCAATTTTTTTTTTTTTCAAACTAGTTTACTGTGCTGCACTGTGGCTGTGAAATTACTGAAAATCTGTGGGAAAGAGTTAAAGAATTGTAATGAATTTGATGTTAAAAATAATGAAAATCATTGGATGTACAGAACAAGGCAGGAGATGTGGGCTGTTTGTTTTGGTAAATTGGTGTATGATCTGACTTCTTTCTTAATTTCAGGCTTGAACGGATGGGTAGGGCTTGTTGGTTGGACAGATGGGTAGGGCTTGTTGGTTGGAAGGTGAACGCTTGTCAATGTCTTCCTTTCAATTGCAGCACGGCATCTTACAATTATAGGATGGTGGACTAACGAACAGACATATATTGAGCACAGATACTGAGCACATTGAGCTCACTAACTATTTATAGAGGGAATAAATTTGGTCTTGCTTGGGACCTTGGAATCTGTTTCAGCATTCAAGACACCAACCAATACAAAACACCTAATGCACATGAACCATCTTAAAAAGTTCTTAAAATAATGGGCTGCAACTATGTGTGTCATGAAATCATATGGAAGGGTCTTCATGGCAGACCATCTGCTCCACTACCCTACCACACATCTTTGTAAGTGACTCTATCGCTCTGCCATGGATCTGGTCTGAAAGGGAACCTCTGTTTTTAAAAAGCATTTCAAAATAATAAAAAAAAAAAAACTCTGCTGTTTGTGAGGTGAATTGCAATTTCAGTTAAGACATTAGCAGGCTTTCCACTTCCACCAGTAGAGTCTGTCAGAATTGTGTTCATGGAAACTGTGTGGAAAGAGGGTGGAGCCAAATATTGTTTCAGAAAAGTGTAAACAAACGGTGAAAAATTAAGATAGTAGACATAGCAATTCCAACCTGGAATTGTATACATTTCATATATAATATAAAAATAAATATAATAAATTATTTCATCTCTCTCTCAATGGTATATATATATATGTATATATATATATATCACAAACTGCACCTTTAAAATTGAATCAAGGCTGATAATGGCTCATACAGTATCAACAAACCTGACAGTCCTACAGCTAAAATATGCAACAGAGAGACTATTTTTATCATACCGCATGTCAGTAAAATGAGAGCTCACAATGGAGTGGTCAGTACTGCTGTTTCAGCTTTTTCTAAGTGTTGCTTTAAAGTCAAGCATGGTTCTGACTCATTTACTTTGCCCTTAACCTAACCTGACACTATAGTAAAGCTAGTGCACCTGCTACCCCCTTATAATATATGCTGAGACAAGATATCTGAAAAAAAAAAAAAAAACAATGTGCACAGGAGAACAGACATCTGGCTGCATCCTCCTCTCATCATTTCTGTGCTCTAAAAGTAAGTAAATGCCCATTTTAGCCAGATTCAATTCAGACTTGTTCATTTTCTTAAAGAGAGCTCTTTGAACCTCTCCTGCAGCGACCTTTTGTTTGCCTCACTATACATCTGCTTTGATAGTCATCTGAATATGCAAAGAGCCAAATTATGCCTCATTTCTTAATTTGTGACCTGTGATTAGGTTCATATTACAAATAGTTCATAATTACGTTTTTGGTCTAAGTGAACATGTGTCTCAACCACATTTCCTTCGCTACACCCTAAACAGTGCCCAGCATGTTCTGATTTATTTTCATTGTATCTCTGAAATGACATAAACTTTAGACTGTGCTATAAATCCTGTATTGGCCAGGATTCTATTGCTGGGGATGAATGACTGGTTAAAACAGTAATTTTGTGTTTTGTTGGGTGAAGGAAAGAGATGAGGGGTGGATCAGATGACACACCTATCTCAAAAGCCCTCAATCCCAAATTAATGCATGGAGAAAAAACAAACAAACAAAAACAGTGCACATATTCAAAGGCAAATAAATTAATTGCTAGAAGCATACATGCTCTATGTATTTATATCCATATATGTTTTATTTCTTTCTCTCTATATATATATATCAATATATATATCAATATATCAGGCAGGGGGAGACAGCTACACCTCTACAGCACCCCAACACCACTGCTCTGCGTTGTCATAGAGAGCAAGAGTTTCTGATATTTTATAGCCTACATCTGAGAGAAGATGCTGAAGCACAGCACTACATTTTCAATTCGTTTAGATGGATGACACGCCCTTTCTTAAAAGCCTTCACATGTAGAGTTCCAGCAATTCAAATTAACAGAAAACTCCATAAATAGACGAGTGCAGAAATAAAAACGGCACGAGTTGACATGCGTAACGTTACACAAGCTATCGTGAGACTGTTTTCTGGTAACTGATGAAGTTTTGCGTGAATTTCTGAAACATTATGCTTTGATTTCAGCGAAGAGCATAAAAGCGTGACACACCCGCGTTTGAAACAAGGCATCTATCTGTGCGCTGGCCTCAGAGCGAACTCGATGCGCAAAAGATAGAACGGAGACATGCAGACCCACCTTAGTGCGAGCTGTGGGAGAATATTCCAGTGGACCTTATCATGGCGAGATATAAAGTGAATGGAGGACTAGAAGGAGCCTGGGACTGGGATGCTGCACTCAGATCGAGTTTGAGCGAAACACACTCGATTTTACGCCTGCCTCACTGCACTAAGTGTGTGTGTGTGTCGGAAGAAAGGAATGGGGGGGGGGGGGGGGTGCACACAGAAGGAGGCGCGATTTCACTCGACGCGCGCGCGCGCGCGGACTGAGGCGCCACCTGACCGCACCGAAGCGCTCGCGCACTCTCCCCTCGCGCCAGATTGGGCGTCCTCGCGCCACTGCGCTGTTTCATGATCACATCACGGACTGGCACATTTTATATAACAGTTTTAATATCTGGGCTGGTTTATAGTGACTAATGGTGAGAGTGAAAAACTATAATCATCCAGGTTGTCATCCTCACGGAGTCTCCTGATTTAATCCTTCACCTGTTTTGCCAACCGAAATTGCTGTTAACTTCTTAAATCATGTGCCATATGATGCTCACTTACTCACTCATCGTCTATATTGCTTTATCCTGTATACAGGGTCGTGGGGGGCCTGGAGCCTCTCCCAGGAGTGTGTGCACAAGGCGGGGTACATCCTGAATGGGTTGCCAATCCATTGCAGGGCACACACATACACACACTCACATACACACTATGCCATTTAGTCAGAATATGCATGTCTTTGGACTGTGGGAGGAAACCGTAGTACCCAGACGAAACCCACCTAAACGGTGGAGAACATGCAAACTCCATGCACACCGTCCCACCGCCAGTCAAACCTGGACCCTGGAGGTCCAAGGCATCAGTGCAAATCACTGCACCATTGTTCCGCCTCGCCATACGATGCTGATAACCTTTAAAAAATGTTTCTTGTGTGCTCAGCCTGTCACTGTGTGTGTGTGTGTGCAGTGGGTCTGTTGTGACCCATTTCTTATATTATGCTGTTACCTGATGTAAGAGCTCCTTTATAAAACATAAGCCTGAACCTATCCATATTATATATTTTCTTAGACTGCAATTTGTTATTGCTACAAGAAACCATTTTGCTTCTTCAAAATGTTTCTAAAGATTTTTTTTTCCAAAAAAACATGCAAGTATTGTGCAAAAACATCACTACTAGAAAAAAATGTTTTTTACACAAAAAAAAATAATCAGTATTGTCCAAAATGTTGCTGATCAAGAAAACTCTTGTCACTAATAAAAACATTTAATTACTACTACAAAAAAAAAAAAAAAAATTATTTTGTGTAAAAAAAAAAAAAAATGTTGCTACCTTAAATCTTATCACTATAAAAACATTTGTTTTTACAAGGAAAAAAATCTTTAAGAGAAAACAAGGAAGCACATGTTGCTACAAGAAAATATTTTGTTTTTACAAAACATCTTGTTTTGAGTAACCATTTCATTACTACAACAAAACATTTTAACAAGAATTCGTTGTTTTATCAGATCTGGCAATGACATACATTTACATTACATTTAGGCATTTGGCAGACACCCTTATCCAGAGCGAATTACACACTTCGTAAGTATTCAGTATAGTCATTAACACTAACCCAATTAACTGTGGCTATGCACAACACCTCAGCCCTTTTCTAAGCTCTTAATAGAAAGAGTCCATCATAAGATATCTTGATCAGACTTGACCCTAAACCCATTGACAAGTGAATACCATTGATTATCTTCTTTACAATAACACCCGTTAACAATGTTCTGGGCAATTCCAGTATTCCATAACAGCAGTGGTCGGTTCCAGCAGGATTTTTGCTACACTGCAAAAATTGTTCAGGAAAGGTTTGAGAATTATGACCAAGAGTACAAAGTCCCGGCTCTTATGTGATCGAGCATCTGTAAGATGTCCCGAACAAAAAAAAAAATCTGATCCTCAAAGGCCCCACCTTACGTCTTACAGAGCTTAAAGGATCTGCTGCAAATACCTTAGTTCCAGATACCTTACAGTATCACACCTTGTAAAGTCCATGCCTCAGTGAGTCAGACCTTTTTTGGGAGCACAAGAGGGAGCTACATGATATTAAATGTGGCAGTTATAATACCATGGTTGATCAGTGTATATCCATTAGGAGAGATCCACCGCAAACTGGAGTGGACACATGTTTGATCCACTCATTTAAAACATCATAATAAAACTGGACCTGGACCAGGACTGGACCAGTAAAAAATTCACAAGTGATTGTAGAAATAAAAAAAAAAAAATGTGGTTGTGCATTTTAAAGTGCATTGTCAAAGTCAAACAGTGAAGCTTCAGGATCATCTGGGAAATGGCTAATATGTATCACATATTGACACCGTTTCTGCAACATCGTCAGCATTGCTTTATTGTTAACTATGGCACAAAAATGAACATGCTTTTCTTGACAAACGTTGACTCTTTCCAGAGCGTGAATCACAATACAGTCACCCTGTCACCCAAAACAGCTGACAATCACAAACTGTAAACAAGCCCGGTTGCCAAGTAAGTAACAGTTAAACTATTAAGTCATGGCCCAGAGAAAATGTATCCAACATTTAAAAGTTTATTTGATACTTATAAATGCACATGTAGTAGACAAAGATACATTCTTTTGGTTCACTGAATGTTTAATAAGGCTTTGGTGGGTATCCTAAGGAAATTAATCCTTCAATGTTTAGTCAGGCACCTTGTTAAAGCAAATATATTTGCATAGAATACACTGCAATGTACTGTCGCAAAGCATTTCTCTTACTACACCGTTTTCTCTGATAGTAATAATGTTTTAGGAAATCAAACAACATAAAAGATGTTTGACAAACAAACAAAAAATGCATTATAAGTTGGACGTTTTTATTGTCTGGTCAGTTTCCCGATTCTTCTACTTTTCCTCGGGGCTCTTCATTGCCCCCAGCAGGCCATTAGCGGTAGTGAACAGATTGATAGGAGAGGAGCCATCTGTTATCAGAGTGGATTTAAGACCCAGAGCTTGTAGCAGTTTAACCTGGATGGAGAGAAAAAATATAAGAAGAAAAAAAAAAATGCAGCAATGAGTGAATAAACAGCACTAATAATAAATTTTTTTTAAACTGAATCAGTAATATAATAAAACACGTTATTTTTTCCCCCTCATCTGTGCTGTTGAGCACATTCGGGGAAGTGTTCCATAATTTCAGGTTTTTACCAGGCTGGGTTGCTATCCTGATGCCCAACCCTCCTTCATTCTCATTCAGGCTTTAGGACCGGTAATGGCAGAATGATTTTGTATGAGAATGGGGTTAAGGGCTCTGCTGTGGCAGTCTGATGGTGGCGCAGCCGCCTGAGCTACCACTGTCCCCCCGCAATATACGGCATTATATCATATAATATTATACGAGGCGCTATCAAATAAATTGAGACTTTATTTATTTTTATTTTTTTGAAACACGCCAACAGATGGCAGCACAAGGCTGCACACGGTCACATGAAGCACAAACCTTCATAAGTCAGTGTGCCAAAAGACATCATCCTGTGTACAGCGGGAGCTGTGCTTTTCTGAACACATTTTGAGTGGCACACATGCTTCAAGAGCAAATGGTGTGCAGGAAGACAACGAGAGATCAGGAAGACCTTCAACAAGCTCAACCCCCGATAATTTAAAAACCTTTCGGCCGAAAAACGACCGGTTACATGGTGAGCGAATCTCGAAACTTTTGATACCTCCTTGTGTATAACATTATATTAAATGATTTAAATTATATTGAATAAAATTTTTTTGTATGTCGTGGTACAGTAGAAAAACATTCAATCAAACACCACAATAACCATAAGATGTTTAAACACTTATCCATGAAGGTTTTCTTTAAAGATATGATCACATTCCTCCCTGCAGTCAAGCCTTTTTATATAGTATACTCACTATTTCAGCCAGATCTACAAAGTCAATCCACACTACCTGAGTGCCTGGTGCAATAAAGCTCATTTAACCTAGAAGAAATGCAGGAGGTCTGGGTCTGTGAGTGCTGTGTACTGTACCTGTAGCTCTGGTCCAGCTCTGGCCATCTCTGTCAAAGTGCCGCTGCCAATAGCTTCTACCAGCTGCTTGAAACGTTGGCTTTCGATCTCAGACAGTTTCTGCTGCTTGTCCACTTCCTGGTGATCCAGTTCCTTTTTATAATTGAGCTCCTGCTCACGTGCTTTTGCCAGACGCACCAGTTCAGCTTCCTAAGACAGAATTAGTGTAGGAAACCATGAGTGTAATACATTATTTCAAAACTAAAATGGCCATACACAGATGAGATTATACTTTCAGAATGGGCAAATATTGCCTTTAAATTCAAATGCAAATCTTGGTGGAGAGAGGCTGCGGCACAAACACTGGGAGCGATTAATTAATCATCTTGGTACCCTATTAAAATGAGAGAATGGATGTACAAAGAAGAGAGAAACAAAGACAGAGAGAGAGAGAGAGAGAGAGATTGTCAAAGATATTAATTAACTAAGAAGAAATACTGCCAGCTCTGCATCAGCTCTGTATACTGTATTCTACTGGGATTATGAAGTGCTAATGTACATGTGCCCACACGAGTGCCTGTGTGTGAGACATGCTGATGAACTGCACATACTGGACGCTAAGAAGAGAAAGAGACCTACCGCTTCAATTCTCTGGGCTTCAACTTTGAGTCTGGCCTCTTCGACAGCAGCCTCACCCTGGATACGTGCTGCCTCTGCCCTGGACTGAGCTTCTGCCTTCGCTGCTCCTGTACTCTCCACTGCAGCACTACACACACAAACACACACACATTAATAATAAGGAATGCACAGTTTGCTGTTTTTTGCTATTCTAGCTGTAAGATATAGGCTACAAAAGTAATAATACTTAAGAATAATGCATTTACACAAATCAGCCAACACTAACACTTTCGCCTGGTGAACTGAACAACACTGATTATCAATTATATACCAGTAAACCAATGACAGAATCATGGGCACTCAAGGCTCACCAATGCCTTCAGCGACCAAAAGGACTGTCTGGGCTGATTACATATAAAAGCCAATGCAGCACAAACTGTTGGGGGAGGAAAAAAAAAAAAAAAATCAAATCAATGCTGGCTGTGATAGAATGGCACCACAACACCCAGTGCATCACAGCCTGCCACGTACTGGGCCAAGCAGGCAAACAGTTAAAGATTGTTGACTTGGCCTCCAAATTCCAACAAGCCTGATCCACGGTGGCCCAAACCCACAACCCAAAGAACCCACGGGTTTGAATCTAGCATCCTGGTGTCAGGCATCACAGTACAACCCCATACTGGCCAGAGCTGCCCTGCAGAACAAGGGGAACCAAAAAAGCTGGGTGGTTTTACAAATATAAGTGATTGGTATACAAGGCCTACCACGTTGAAAACACATTATTGTGACAAACTTCTAACCATACTTTGTTCAAAGAACCACTTGCATTCTAGTCTCCATTTCTTCAGCCTCATATGCAAACCCTTAAAGCTTAAATCAAGTGAGAAAAGCATCCGACAGGTGCCAACATGAATATCTAAAAAAAAAAAAAAGTTACACATTCTCCTCAATCCTTTTCTCAGGCAAAGCTGCGCTGGGAGCGAGAAGCTGCAAGATCTTACCTGAGAGCCTCCAGCTCTAGCAGCTCCTTCCTGGCCCTTTCAGCATCCGCCTGGTCTGTGATCTTCTGCCTCTCCAGTTTGCCCCGTGCCTCCTGCTCCAGACGCTCCGCCTCATGCCTGAGAGTGTAATAAAGAGAGAAAGTGATTATTCGTTATTCACCAAAAATAAATCCAGTGAAACCTCGGATTGCGAGTAACGCGGTTTGCGAGTGTTATAAATTGTGCTAAATTTATTTTAACGGTAAAGTGCAGGTTAATTTGTTTTATTTTTACTTTATATTTTGTGTTAATTATTTTTATGTATTTATTTTTTGGGCTGTGGAACGAATACATTGAGTTTCCATTATTTCTTATGGGGAAATGCTATTTGGTTTACGAGTGTTTTGAAATACGAGCCCGCTTCCATTACAAATTATGGTCGTAATCCAAGGTTCCACTGTATGAACGAATTCATTCTAAGGGCAGATGCCAAGTGTAATGCATGGGTGAGGTGTTGTGCTTCCTGTCAATGTTAACATCAACAGCAGAAGTCTGAGCCATGTCAGAACTCAACATTAGCTCAGCATAATAGCTGATTTTCCAATTGATTTCATTTGAGAATTTGGTATAATGCATTATTGTACCTAAACAATTCTCTTTGGACGCCCAACCCAACCTCATCCACATATTTATTTATGGGTCAGTTAAAAAAGCTGAAAAAACGCACTCATGCCAGAACAGCACAGATTGCCAAGGTAGCATATTAATTTAATTAAAACACATTGGCAGGAGAACAGAACACCTGTGCAAAGACTAATTTAATTCATTCAGCTTATAGTAACACATGGAGCACATGGAGGAAAATCGGATCAGAACCTGAAAGACAAAAGTTGATATCAATGTTATTCCGCAATGAGAGGTGAGAGGCGTGTACTGACCGAGCAGTGGCCTCCTGGGAGTTGGTGGTGATCTCAATGGCCAGCTGGACGCTTTTCTGCAGGGCGTCACGTGTGCGCTGGTCCACTGGCTCTACTGACTGAATGTCCACGCTGCTGATCACCAACCCGTTCTGATTGAAGCGCAGATTCTGTCTTACTGCCAGCTTCTCGTCAAAGCCAAACACGGCTGAGCAGATGATCCGGTTCGAGTTCTACATAAGGCATGCAAAAATAAAAAATAAATAAATAAAAAGGGCAAGAGAAGCAGTGTGTGTACCACGCATACTGTAGAACCTTTATGCATGCTCTTTTATGACGGTGTTGATTAGATGGACAGATGGAAAGAACACATGCTAGAATCTATGGTGGCATTACAAAACATTTCTATGTATCTGATAAATCGAGCAGCCTGGCTCCAATTCACCTTGTGGAAGTCATCAAACTGCACCGAAGCCACAGCTCCTCTGATCCTAGAGGCGATGGCTTTGCAGGCATCTCCCACAAAGTCAGGCACTGAGAAGAGAGCTGCAGCTTGTGCGGGGTCTGACTGGTTCTTTATCTCGAAATGCCTGAACAAGTGCAGAGAAAATGAAAAGAAATTCAAATACAATACGTGCAGTATTATAAATCTATCACGGTCATGACAATATAGAGACAAAAATCAACCAATTTGGCAAGTGTTATTGTTTTGAAAACAGTTTAGTTTAACAAAAGTTTGGTTATTTTCTACATTCGAGAACAATACTGGACTTTTTCGATACTATGAAATAACACATAAGGCATTAGGGAATTAATTAACAACAGGACGAGTAAGTTGTTATTTAAAAGGCACAAAGGTCAGCTATTCTGGGACAGTTCTTGCAAGATGATGAAACTGGCTCTCATGAAGACCTTCCCAGGAAGACGAGACCAAAACTTACTTCTGCTGCAGAGAAAAAGTTCATTTAGATGCTTTACAGAGCTTACAGTAAGTAGAAGACACATCTCAATATCAGCTGTTTAAAAGAGATTATTGTATATTGTGGAAGGCCTTCAGTATTCTTTTATAGTGTAGACAGAAAAAAAAAAATACTAATAAAATAAAATAAAATCAGAAAAGACCATGGAATTAGAAGGCGTGTCCAGATTTTTGACTGATCGTGTTAGTAAATTATTACTGCAGGACAAGTGATGGCTGTATTATGACGACTAGCAGAGCTTCTTGGCGACACATTCATTTTTGACTCCCTATTGGGCTTGTTATGCTTATTAGACTCATAGGAACAAAGTGTCCTGCGGTCGTGCATTGCTTTTTACCCCACACTCGGTAAGTAGCATATTTTTTCCTTAGTTGTAATGCGTGATATTTTTTTTTTTATACACAGATACATAACGTCAGACAGGCAGGCAGACATGAGTGCTTTACCAGTTGTAGGCGAGCTGGAGCTGCAGACGGGCATGGTCAGCGGTTTCTATGGTGATGATGTCAGTGCAGAAATCAGGGCCGAGGAGCAGGCAGATGGCTTTAATGACGTTGGCTCGCTTGGGTTTCTCTCCAGATAGAGAGAGTACTGTGAACTGCTCATCAGGGCCTAGCATCACCATATCAGGTCCAAACACCACCCTGAGAGAGAGAGACAGAGAGAAGGCAAAAGATTCTTAAAAACAGCTTTAATGCAAATATTGCCATCGAAGAGAGGAAGTGGCAGTGGTCGAAATTTACAGCGTTCAACAATAATTTGAATATTTAGTTATCAAGTGGATTAATAAATTTATTCATCTTGAGTAGGTGCTTTATCTATCCTGGGAACACTGGGTGCAAGGTGGGAATGAGATGTTGTGGCAGGTCATTACAACAGACCATGCACACACTACGCATGTCACAGAATAATTAAATTTTTAATAACGTGTTCTTCTTAAACATTAGACAAGTAAACATTAATTAAAAAAAAAAAAAAAAAAAAAAACTCCTGCTTGAGCAGAAGCATAGATGTTCCTAATTAAGTGGATGGTGATGGTACATAGTGTGCAACTCATACAAAAGATGCGTTTCCACAGTAACAGCAACAACAACAATGACAAAGTCACCTGGCTTTCTTCTCTCGGTAGTCATACACCTGCACTGCAGCATTATGGGGCACACGGTAGGACACTACCCTGGTTTTGTCCCTGTCTTCAGCAGCGGCCTGATGGTCACGGTCAGAGCGGCCGGCTAGGGGGTCACGCATACCGCTCAGCAGCTTCTCCACGTTAGCAGGGAGTTCCTTTTCCCACAACTCCTCATCGTGCGTCAGCATGTATGTGCGGCCAATCACGGCGCGGACCTGCCCGGAGCAAGATGGTGTACAGAAGACAAATATTTACATAGAGCTTTACATCGCTTCAGGTCTGTTTGCATGTTTTTCTAGCAGAACTCAGTGTGGCGGAGGGTGCAGCCATTTGCTAGCGCAATACTATACGCAAGCTGATCAAGTAACACCTGTTATTATGCAGGCTTCCACTGCATTGTTAGGAGTTTACAGCCGGAGATCCACCTGCTTTGTTACTTAATATACAGTACAATAAAGCTGTTCTAGTTTGCAAGCTCCTGATAGGAGACTCAGCCTTTTTGGACTTTAAACAAGCTTGCTGTTGCTTCATGTATTTACGAGACACTATAGATGTGATCGTGACCTTCCATCCTCTGTAGAATGGGATTATACGCATTAGAAACGCAGGGTGGATCTGACTTTTCTCTGGACAGATTTCATAAGCCGTCTGTGGGTGTGGACTCATGATCCTGCAACAGAAGCATTTCTAGCTCGAAGACTCCTACGCACATTCTCTCCTCCTTGTATGAATTATGTTTATAAAAAGTATTAAAAAATATATATATAAAAAAATAATAATAATTAAATAAATAAACTTTTCTGACTGTCTGACCTTGCCAGTCTTGATGTCGCGCACATATATTCCTTCATTCTCGTCCAGCGGAATGGCCTGGCGTCGCAGCATGACCTCTACAGTGGCAGGCGGCACGTACTCGATTGGCCCACGCAGCATCCAGCGGTCTCCCGGGCGCCTCGGTACACCCTGCTTTTTGGATTTCCCAGCTAGCTCCTCTTCCTCACCATCTTCCTGTTGCTGATGCAGAGACAGGGGGAGAGAGGGGGTAAGAGAGAGAGAAAGAAGGAAGGGGGGGCAAATGCAACGGCTGGAGATGGGAGGAGATAGACATGGCCGCGTGTGAACCAAGCACTGAGTGTGTGTGTAGGGCTGTATGTGCAAGTTTGTGTAACAAAGCAATGTGAGAGACAAATAAAAAAAATAAAATAAATAATAATAATAAACGTAAAGCGAATTTCAAAAGGATTGAAAAGTAAAATCATTGGGAAAGAGGTTTAAATTATTTGATATTTAATCAAAAAAAAAGGGGAAGGAGACAAAGATGACGGTTAATTAATGAATCTCCTGATCACCTGGTTCTTTATTCTTACACACAGTGTATATATATATATATATATATATATATATATACACACACACACACACACGTTTGGGGTCACTTGCAAATTTCTTTGTTTTTGTTTAGTGATTTATTTTCTACATTCTACAACAATACTGTGGATTT
>JAQMYJ010000008.1:10399955-10411709 GCA_030014305.1 Clarias laeviceps
TCTCATCCCTCCCCTGTGAGAGAGCTCAGCCAATCAGCTCTCTCTAGACCTCCGGCTGCGAGAGGTTACAGCATCACTCAGGGATCGAACTCGTGATCTCCGGATGATAGGGTGAGCACTTTACCACTGTGACACTCGGAGGCTACATGTACAATTAATCTAATCACACATATGGTACACCTAATCTACTAACACATACTCTACACCTAATCTAATCTCACATAATCTACACACAATCTAATCACACATAATCTGTACTTAATATAATCACACATTACCTACACCAAATCTAATCATGCATAATATACATATAATCTAATCACACATAATCTACACCTAATGTAATCACACATAATCTACACCTAATATAATCACACATAATCTGCACCTAATCTAATCACACATAATATACAATTAATCTAATCACACATAATATGCACACATAATCTAATCACACATAATCTATACTGAATCAAATCACGCATACACCTAATCTACACCTAATAAACACCTAATGTAATCACACATAATCTACACCTAATATCTAATCACACATAATCTACACCTAATCTAATCACATATATATGATACACATTATGTGTGATCTATACTTAATTCAATCACAAATAATCTACACATAATCTAATCACACATAATATACACATAATCTAGTCACACATAATGTACACCTAATATAACCACAGATAATCTATACCTAATCTAATCATACATAATGTACACCTAATTTCATCACACATAATTTTACAGATACAGGAGATTAGAAATTATATTAACAAAATGCTAGAATATTCTTAAAAACATAGTAATCGTGTCAAAGGCAATACTGATATTGTGTTATATCTACAAGCTTGTAAGTGATGAAACTACATGACTTGTCTGTTATTTTAGAAATGCTGAGTTAAAGGAGAATAACTTATTTAAAAGCTAATTAAAAGCTTTTACTACTAGTCCAGTGCCTTTAAATCCTTTTCCTGCTGTTATGTCCTCCTATACACGACCCTCTTTCAGTTGGTCTCTGTGCTCAGGGAAGCAGTGGGATGAGCAAAATTTCCAGTGCTCCTGGTGAGAACCAATCTGTGCACAAACTTGGCGCTAGTGTGGGATCACTCTCTATACCGATTATCCTGTTCAGGGTCGCACAAAGCTTGAGCCTAGCCCAGGGCCTTGGTGCACGAGACACATAAGGACACAAGCACACATAATCTACACCTAATATAATCACACATAATCTGCTCACTCACACACTCTGAGCAGTTTTGAAATGCTAAGTAGCCTACCCTGCATGTCTTTGGACCATGAGAGGATAAACAAGTACTTGTAAGAAACTCACCAAGCACAGGGAGAATATGCAAACTCCACACACACGGACCCAAAGCGGGAATCAAACCCACACCCTTTAGGAATGAGGCCACAGTGCTAACCACTATATGACCTTTTGGGGGGGCGGGGAGGTATAAATTGAATATCTGGCTGGTGCTGCTGGGCAAAATAAAGACAGAGAGAGAGAACAGATAAAGGAAGATATAAAATGGGATAGCTTAAATGCACATAGATGTGAGGCAGATAGAGTGAACCAGAAAAAAAACATCTAAAGGCAGATCATTTAATCACAGGGAATTTAGACTTCAAATTACAGGCATCAGATTTTGCCTACATAGCACTATTTAAATATGTACCTCTGCAGGGCAGAAAGGAGAAACTGCTACCGAAGGGCTTTTTATGGTTGCATTGTTATTGAAGTAAACTTCATATAGCCGAGTATTTTAAGTGTTATTTGATATGAAGCCACAAAGCAACTGTAAAAAATAAATCTTTCAGAAATTACTTAAAAAAAAAAACTAAAAAAAAAACTAAACGCACATACATTTTCAGTGCATCTCGTTAAATTACAATATCGGGAAAACAAAGTTTTGGCAACGTTTTATGCCAGATGTTTTATGACACAAGTCTCCCATTTTATCCAGGCTTGAGACTGGCACTGCATCCAGTAACTGGGAATCAAACCCAGGCCTTCCACATGGTAGGCGAGAAACCTACCACTGAGCCACCAATGCCGACCTACTGTACATTCATTATATGTAAAGTGAAATATTTCAAGTCTTTTCAATAATTATGGCTTACAGCTCATGAAAAAAATTAAATACAGTATCTCAAAATATCCATTTTGAGTAAATTACTATTCATACAGTATAAATACCTTGTAGATCTTAACCTAGTTCAGTTCACACATGGGGAAGACTGCTTACTTGACATGACAGTTGATCATCGACACCCTCCACAAGGACAGTAAGCACTGAACAAAGGTGTTCAGCTGAAGTCAGGGTGCTGTGCGGGAGACTCAAATTCCTATGTAAGGTCACATTAAAATAATGCTAGAAAGTAGACATGAGATGCACTTGTGTGTAGGGCGCTGGTGCATTTGGAACTTCCTGTCACTAGGTTTTCTAAATGCTATTATAACTTTATGGGCCCACATACATACACCACGAGTCAAAAATTTGGATACACCTACTAATTGTACAGTCTTTCCTTATTTTTATGTCTTTCTACACTGTAAAACAGTGCTAAAGACACCCAAAATATGCAATAATCTCATTTGAACAGTTGATACTGAGATGTGTCTGCTACTTATGCTCTGTAAAGCATTCATAACAGCTCTAATCTGAGATCCTCTTAATTGGGGATTTTGTTGTGCTGGTAACTCTAAATGAACTTCTCCTCTGTATCAGAGGTAGGTTTTGGTCATGCTTTCTTGGGATGGTGTTCACGAGAGCCAGTTTCATTATGGTGCAAATGCACTTGATTCCAGTGTACTTGCAAATACTATTCCAGAACAGATATTTGTGTTTTAAAATAACAACTTGCTGTCATTGTTACTTAGGTACCTAATGTCATTTGTATTATTTAAGTTTTGGAAAGACAAAAAAATAAAATAAACTATTGTTCTACAATGTTCGAAAATTGTGTCCAAACTTTTGATTGGTGCTGTATATTTAATTAGACATAGCCCACACATTATATGGAACATAACTGTATTTAACTAAACCCTAGAAATACAAATAGATCTATTAACTAATAAAATAACCTGTATTTAAAACCATATAAATCTTCTATTTTAAAACACAGAATGTAAAATAATGTATATAATGTAACTGCTTCACTATCATCCTTACTTATCCTCATGATGAATTCTAAAGAAGATAAAAACTGTTGTAAAGTTCCAAGTGTGTAGCTTTCCTATTTAAAAATGACAAAAACTAAGATATCAATTTACATTTTTCTTTATTTAAAAAGATTTACACTTGTATTTAAATTAACCAACATGGCACACATGATAGAAATGCTGGTTTAGAAAAAAAAGACATAAAAGTATAGAGGAATTCTTTAAAACAGATTGCCTGGCAGGCAAAATGAAAGGAAAAAAAAATAAGGGGTATTTGAAGATGACAAACACCCTTCTCTCTCATACACCACAACACAGGACATATGTTCTTAAAGGAGCAGTTTGTAATTTTAAGAGCCCTCTGCTGCCTCATAAGGCATGAAATAATGGGCAGACCTGAGCAGCTCTGATCTGGCTGGGGAGGAGCTTATTTCTGGGCCAGACAAGTGTAAACAAAAGCCTGAGATAAAGACACTAGCCAATCCAGCCCATGTCAATACTGTAAATCACAGTTTTTCTAAGGTATTCTTGATGTTATGTGATTATAACAGGTTGACCAACAATTACACATTACAAACTGCACTTTAAAATCACCTTGGGGTCGAATACTACAGCAGTGCTACACAGCACACAACAGAATGTGATAAATCCGTTGGAAGTAAAATTAATTCCGGGGTTCACTGAGACAATTATTAGTAGTTATTAGTCAATACTTTGAATGATGCCCTGCATTCGATGTAAAAAAAAAAAAGCAGAAAAAAGTACAGTAGGTGAGCTGTAAACGGCTTATACTGTCAGATTTTGTCTCAGACATACATACGAAATAAACACACATGCACACAAAAGTCAAGTAGAAAAAGATCTGCATAGCTGAAACAGTACTGTGAACGCAGGTATATAAATATATAAAAGAAGGTAGTGTGTGAAGGAAGAGGAAAGTGGCTGGAGTGACATCAGCGCTAGGAGCACTTCCAAACACACACCGCCAGGCTGCCGCCGAAAAACATGTACAACAGATTCTTTACTTCGTGAGTCACCTCAAATCCAAAACCTTCGCCGATTACCACATGCCAAGAACTCCCAAACTTCTTATCCATGGACTCCTTTATCATCTTAGCCGCACTCTGAGGAAGAGAATAATGTAAGTCACTTACAGTAATAGTCAAGTCAACACTAAGCGATCTCTTACCATATGCATGCAGACACACTTCCTATTACTGTGAACTTAAATAATTTGTTCTTGTTTATAAATACAAGCTATTGGTATCAGTAAATTGGTCTACTCACTTTCATAGCTACTCTTTATTTATGCAACAATACACACTCTGATAAAATTTCTGCTTCCTTATGAAATACTATATGATGTTCTGAATTGAATGCAAAATGGTGGAATTAAAAAAGAACTACTGAGATACCACTGGACAGAACTGTTATATTAGAGCCATTAAAAGTACTAAATAGTAAGAAAGTCAACATCATACTCTTAATATATCCTTATTTTATTTAAGTTTTTACTTTACTATCTTTTAATTTGCTTTCTTAAAATACAGAAAACACAGGATGACTATTTAAACAAATGCTGAAATAAACAGGGTGCAGTCAGTTAACAATATATGATTCATGATTTCATTTTCCCAGACCAAACTGAAAGGCTAAAGGTTTAATTAGAAATGACCTTCCGGCAGCTAAATATAAGCTACCTTCTGTTGGATTTTTGTTATTGGCTAGCATTTTTGGGACTCCAGTCCCAAAGCGTCTCCAGTCTGCTTCTAGCAGATTTGGCAACCCTGACATGAATATAAGACTGTTGTGAGTCAATCAGCAGCCCACATTACTGAAGTTCTCAAAGCTAACAGAATGTATGGTAACGGTTACAAGACGAGTAGGCTACAGTTACTGTCCAGATGGCTACACTATGAGGGATCGGCATGATGTAAGTGTTTAGACTCTGAGCCAGACAGACTGAGAATCTGTCAACACTCCTACGAGTGTGGGTGGGAAAACAGAGCCATGCACAGAGCCAATTCAGTACCCCTGCCCATACCTGGCCATGGTTGGAAACATGCATACACTTCTAACCTCGTTATTGGTGGCGTACTTTTCACAGGCTGTGACACACAGCTCCATGGTTTCGACTCTCATCTCCTCTGGCATGTCTGTGTGCTACAACAGAAACAGGATAAAAATGAGGGTATGTAGATCCAAATATTTGTAAGTGTGTGTAAGACTCCTTGCACTTTTTATATGCAGTCATCTCATTTTAGTGGGACAAAAAGTAACAGAACAACTGGGTGATCAGTTTTTTTTTTGTATGGCAAGATGTGTTATTCTATCATGACTGCAAGTAGAAATAAGCAGATCTAGAGTTCAATTCAAGTGCAGCAAGTGTGTGAATAATCTGTTGCTGTTAACTCACAGTATGAAAGTCCAAAAAGCTATGCTGTCCGGCCAAAAAAAAAAAAAAAAAACTCATGCTCTCACAGCAACTCCACAATTTGAGTCCTGAAAAATGCCTGCACCGTTAGCAAAGAAATCTATTGATGTGATAACCTGGTCATTCATTACATTCAGGTCATCAGTTGACTTCATTTTACTGCCATATTTTATTGCTACGCCTAGACCTGACCAATTGAAGCAACCCCAGATCATAACACTGCCTCCAGGGACTTGTACAGTCGGCACTATGCATGATGACTGCATTACTTCATGTGCTTCTCTTTTTTACTCTGATGCACCAATTGCTTTGGAACAGGGTCAATTGGAACTCATCAGACCACATGACCTTTTTTATTGCTCCAACGTCAAATCATTATGCTCCCTAGCAAATTCAAGCCTTTTTTATGATTGTTTCACTAACACGTGATTTTTCTATGGCCACACAAATGTTTAGTCCATTCAAGCAAATTTTAACCATCTTAGTTTAGTCAACCATATTTCTTGCACAAATTTGATGGTTCAGCACTATCCTTCTAGGTTTTAATAATATGTGTTGAATGTTCTTAACATAGTTTCAGTAATCTCCTTAGTCGTTTTCTTCACTTGGTGAAGCCCAATAATCTGTCCTTTCTGAAATGGAGACAATTTTTTTGCCAGGCAGTGTATGACTGCAAGCCACCATCTAAAATTCAAGAAAGAGATATAAAATAATAGAGAACATAATAGTTGAGTGTGACCAAATCAACTATCCGGTACTTTCCTAAAAGGAAAAGAACAGATGCTAAGCTCAGAAACACCAAAATGCCTGAAAGACCAACTTTTTAAATGACAGGAGAGTTATTCACTAGTGAAAAAAAACCCTTCACAATAAGATCAAGACTACCTTCTGGGAAGTAGATCCATCTGTCAAAGTCAAAAATCAAGAGAAGCCTTCACCAGAATAAATACAAAAGGGTTTGCTGCAAGATGTTAACTACTGGTAATAAGAAAATAGAGTCCAAAAATACAGTTCTGAAACTATGTCTACAAACAATGATGGAATAAGAAGAGTATGGGGAAAGGAAATCATCATGATCCGAAGCACACCATTTCAATCTTATGCTGTGGGCATTTATGGCTGGTAAATGAACAGTTTCCTTTGCATTTACTGAATATATTACTGCTGACTTAAAAAGCAGTATGAATTCTTAAGTGAATTAAATTCCAGTCTCATTTGCTGGCATTTAAGTGCGCAGATTGACAATGACCTGACGCATACTTCAAAAGCAACACAGGAGTGCCCTAAGTTTAAAAAAAAAAAATAATAATTTTGATTTACTTTTGGAGTCTTAAAAATATGGACACATACAAAATCTTGTAATTGACACTGTTCGACAAATTTGAACATTCACCTAAATTAAAGGCCAAAGCCTGCACTTTATGATTATCATCATTATACTGAATAATTATTAACTCCTATGTACCCTGCTGGAATATGGTGTTTAAACAAAAATAACAGTACCCTCATCAATGTCCAAATCCTGTGGATTTGACTACATATTTAGTATTTTATGAGAGGACACATTCTCTACAGACACATTCCTATTCTTTATGGACCTTTACTGAAATTAAGTAACATTATGAATGAGATGCGTCCGAGACAAAGCTTCACAGATGGGTCTCTTGACTTCTTTTGAAACAAAGCAGAGTGACTGAGTGTAATGTGCTGTTCTGGGTGGGAGTGTTGTTCCTGCGCTTTTGCATCTGCAGTGGATGTGCGATTTGACACTTTTCTCTGAACGTCTTTACTCAAAACAAAAAATAAAAATCATCAGTATACTGGATGTTTATGAAAGACACATTTTTGTCATCCTCTTGAGCTTACTAAATTCATAATTCTTAATAAGTTGTGTCCTAATAATGTACTCCAATGACAAATAATAAACTTTTAATTTTTTAGCTTTCTTGTATACGGACAAAAAAGAGAACCAAGGTGTTAGAGGCAACACCAGCCTTGAATGATTTGGGGTTCAGCAAAAACAGTGAGCATGCTCAAAACACTCTAGTGATTTGGAAATGTATTAAATCCTCTTCTGTTAATCGTGTTTTTTCAATGACAAAGTTGGTATTTTAATTTATCAGGCACTTTATCCAGAGTGACTTACTGTATGCAAGTGCATCATTAAATATATCCTTACACTGATTCACTAGGTTAATAGCTAGAAGTACCATCAGTCGAACACTGTTGGGAAGTATGGGTGCTCCAATCTGTACAATTCTAACAACAGTACACACATGACATATGATCTGAGAAAGTATCATAAAATTTTAAATTGTATTTCAGCATTTTTAAGAGACTATTAGGTCTATTCCTCTTACCATCCAGAAGGTGTGCAGCCATACTGAATAGTCTCTTACTGTCAGCCTGCATGCATGGAGCGATACGGTAAACCCGGGCTGCCTTGGCCAGAGCTCTTTATTATTATTTTTTTGGTAATGGTTTTAGTCTTTTTACTCTGTGCAGACTAAGGCTTGAGCTTTTAAGGGCTTCTAGTGAGGGTCAACTTACAAGATTTAGCAGCTGCCTTTTTGGATAACTTTTCATACTCAAATTATTCACACTGTGTTGGTGTTCTTAATCTGCGAATAAGGTTAGTTGTGTTAAACCGTTTTGCATGCTTATGTTATTGGCCATTTGAGAGACAACCGATCTGTAAAAATGAAGTGATTATCATGCAATTTTGATCAGTGGCCGACTGATTAGGGCTCCTTTATTGGGAAGAATTATTAATAGTATTTTTTTTATTACTATTACATGTAAATGCCTAAGAAACAGACAGGTCTTTAGCCATCACGTAAAGATTGCTATGGCTTAGCTGTACAAAGATCTAGTTTATTCCAAGATCCAGGTGCCAGAACAGAAAACAGTCAAGATGTGCGTCTTCCTCGATCCCTGAGAGATGCTGTGACCAGTCGAGCAGTGCTGGAGGATCATGGGGAACGTGGTGGAGTGCGGGGTGTGATAAGTGCACATTTGCATTTCTACACACTGAATTATATACTAACAACTTCAAACATAACTAGTTGCAATAAAACTGAAAACAAACCCTAATGAGAGGAAAGCTGTGTAATCTCTTGTAGTCCGCCTCCTCTTTCTTACTTTCTCCTGTTTCTGCCATTTGGATTTCTTACTGGAGGGAAAACCAAAAAACATAGAAAACTAGATGTAAGAGACATTAATTATTTTATTTACAGATATTTTGATGTTTCAAGGATAAAAGGTATTAAAGATTGTGCAGATCAATGCACAGGATGAGTACAATTTGTTACAAATGTGAGGCTTGTGACAGACCACTAACTTAAAATCATAATGATAATAACAATAATAATAAAAACAATAACAACAACAACAACAACGAGAACACAAACAAATATCTCCGTGGGTTGCAGACCAGAAAACAATTTTACTTAACTTTGGTGAACAAGAGAAGTCTAGGCACTCAGGATTATTTCCTTAAGCACTCTATGTACAGGGAATGCAAGCAGAGCTTATAAAACTTACCGGCGCTATAAGAATAAATAAAACAAGATAATAATTACACATATTTCTCCAGCCATGTAACTTAGACATGCCATATCTTGCTCTCAGCTAGCTGTGTTATCTTGGGCTGACTAGCGCGCTAGCAGAACAATGAAAACCAGTGTATTAACGTTATGCTCACAAGTGACGCTAGCAAGGAAATGTCTCTTTACTATTATTATTTTTATTTTCGATATTTCCGAATCATTTACATTACTCATTGAACGTTTAGGAGAAGTAGTCAGAAAAGTGTGTAAGACATAACGGTGCAATTCTGTTTGGTCTAAATGCTAACAAGCTAACATAGTAACCATACATACGTTATCTACCCAGTCGTGTTTGTGCACAGAACAGACTGCTAGCACTAACGCTAATTAATAATCGTAATCTTATTCTATTTAAGCAGTGTACACTCAGTGTGTGTGACGTTACCGCTTTCTCGCGCTGCGAGGAAACTTACTTTCTTCAACTACCGTTGACATGGAGACAAACCAGCCATAGCAACCATGGAGGAGGAAACCCACGTGATCGTACTACTTCCGTTGTCCTGGCGGGGGGAAAACAAGGACGAGGAGAAAGCAAGAGAAAAGAAAGAGTGGTTAAAAACTTTAGGTGGTTGGTTTGATTGCTTATTAAACAATTTTCTTTGAGTTTTAACCGCTCTCAAGTAAAAATACATTTGAATAGTATAATTTCTTCCTACAATTTTCTTACTCCTTTCTCCCCATCAATTTTAATAGTCAGGTCATTCTACAGAAAAGGTTAAATTTGGGTGATAAAAATCTTCTTTTACACCTAGATTTTTTTAAATAGCAATAACTTACTCTTAAGCTTTATGAATACACAAAAACTTCAACTTTAACAAATTAATTTATATAGCAAAAAAACAACAACCATCAGGTCGCCCTAAGTGCTTCACAATGTAAACAAAAAAGTCATAAAACAACAACAACAACAAAAAATCATTACACATATTAAGAACAAAAAAAAAGAAAAACAGTAAAATCTTGCTATTCTGTGTTAAAAGCCAGGGAGAAAAGATGGGCGACAACCAGCCAGTTAAATATGCTGCCATAATACAAAGCATTACAGTAGTTTGTTTTGAAGTTAAAAAAGCATGAATTTCTACCTCCATGTCCCTCCGGCCAAGAAAGGATTTGACCTTGGCTAATAAGCGGAGTTGGAAGAAGCTAGCCCGGACTACAGCATTGATCTGCTTATTAAAATGTAGATCATTATCGAAAATCACTCTGAGATTCATGACCTCAAATTTTCAGGGGAAGAGGCACCAATCCACCTGCCAAAAAATCCACCAATGGTTCTGTAGGGCTAGGGTTGTCCAGACTCAGTGGAATGTATAACTAAATGCCATCCGCTTAACAGTGGAATTACAAGTTAAATATACAAAAGAACAGTGTAAGGTCCAAGAACCATGCCCTGCGGGACCCCACATAACAGGGGAGCACAAAGGGAAGAGGCACCACCCCACCTCACAACAAAGGTCCTGTTTAGAAGATAGGATCAAAAAGTGGAGCTTAATGCATTTTTATTTTTATACATTTGAGAGTAGAAAATGGTCCTAAGATCACCAATGTCCTAAGTAACACCAATGATTGTAACATAAATGATGTAATACCAATAATGATGACACCAATGACAGAAACATCAATGACGGTAACACAAATGACAATTTAGAGAATTCATTTACACCTAGAAAGTGATTAATAGAAATAACTTACTCCTAAACTTTATGAATCAATAAACAGTAATGCTTAATGCATTTTTATTTTTAATACATGTAATAACTAGTGTTACTTCACATCCAGGTAACACCAGTGACAGTAACACCAATAATAGTAACATCAGTGATGGTAACACCAATGATGGTAACACCTATGACAATTTAGAAAAAAAATCATAACTATTTACAAAATGGCTTCCATGTTTATGACCACATGGTTTTCAATTATGTCAAAATCAATTAATTATTAGGTGTAACTAGTTTTTCTGAAAGTAATGTTTATAAAATGAGTAACACCCATGATGCTTAAAAGCTTCACAGAAAATTGCAAAACAAATTCTGGCATTTCTAAACTCTAAACAAATAAAGGGAAATCTGACAGACCTTTTGCATTTGTCTAGTTCTCTTAATCTACTGTAGTGACCTAGATGAAGAGCTATTAGGGCTGACTGATATTAATTATATATTATTAATTATAATCAATTATTGTTTCATGATTTTAGTGTTTAACTTATTTTATAAGATATTAATATTGTTGTGAATCAGATTTATTTCATGAAAAAAATCTCTTTAGATGAAAACTTCCCTGTACTGTATGATCAAAGACATTTCTTTGTGCTTGACCTTTTTAAAATGCTACAATTAAATATTGAACATTAAAGTGAGAGAATGTATTTCATGATTAAACGTACATACTATATTTTCTGAACATATACAAGTAATGGGTCTGTTATGTTAATTTAAATGATTTTGGCATCAATGTACACTACCGTTCAAAAGTTTGGGGTCACTTGCAAATTTCTTTGTTTTTGTTTAGTGATTTATTTTCTACAT
>JAQMYJ010000008.1:10411809-10433177 GCA_030014305.1 Clarias laeviceps
TTTACACATTAAGTTTACTGAAAGTAAAAACAGTTGAAAGTCAGAGGACGTTTCTTTTTTTGCTGAGTATATATATAGGCTTATAATGTTTCATGTTGGTCTATTCTGACTTGATAGCATTGAGCGTGAGCTTAGGGTATGGTCTGTGTGGGTTTCCACCAACCTCTCTGGTTTCCTCCTACATCTTAAAAAGCTACCATAAGGTGGATGGGCTGTGCCAAATTGCTCCTACGTGTGAGTGAGTGTGTGGATATGTGTTCATGGTGTCAGCTGATGGCTTCCTCCCACAGTGTATTAAGGCTTACATCCAGGGTGCGTGGGATAGGCACTGGATCCCCCATGACTCTGACCACAATAAAGCACTTACTGAAGATAAATGAATTCATATTTTGCATATGCTTCTCTCTAGTCTGAAAGGATACATTATATGGACAAAAGTATTTGACCAAACCTGTTAATTATTGAATTCAGGTGTTTCAATCAGTTCCCTTATCTCCAGTGAAGGCCGACCTTAATACTTCTGTATACCAAAACATTTAGGATAATGCTACAGTATGCTTTCAACTTTGTGGCAAAGGTTTGGGGAAGGCCCTTTTCTATTTCAACATGACTGAACCCTAGTGCACAAAGCAAGGACTATAAAGACATGGTTTTATGAGTTTGGTGTGGAAGAACTTGACTGGCCCGCACAGAGCCCTGACCTCAAACCCCTTGAACGCCTTTGGGATTAACTGTTATGGAGATTGCGAGCCAGGTGTTCTCGTCTAATATCTGTTCCTGACCTCATAAATACTCTACAGAATAAATGAACATGAATTCCCATAGAACCATTCCAAAATCTTGTGGACAGCCTTCTTAGAAGAGTGTAAGCTGTTATAGCTGCAAAAAGGGGAACAACTCCATGTTGAATTATATGTATTTGGTACAATATCATTGCAAGTTTTGCCAAACACTTTCCTCCATATAGTGTATAAGATCATGTAGACCTAAATAGTTGTAGAAGATGTTTTTGTAGAAGAACATATTTCACATTCACTCATGTTTTTTTTTTATCCATTTAAAAAATATTTTATGCATTCAGTGTATGCAAGATTAGATGTGATTACTAATTCATGGCTAGGCACTGAGGTAATCAATGTAATTTGTTTTTATTTTTAAGGTTTCATAAGTAGGAGAACTGCACTAGTACAGTAAATGCTAGTTTGCCAGTCTGTTTTCACAAGGAGGACTGAAAGGAAAGTATGTGTCCCATTTTCTTCATAAGTAGATCTACCCTTCTGACCTGATAAGAGGATTGTAGAAAATTGCTAATTGACTTGAGTATAAGTCCTATTTTTTAGACCACCATAGCCTGACCCTAATTTCAGTCATGATCTCACTAATGAAGAAAATGTAAATAAATAAATATGACCTATTTACACTGTCGGCATGGTGGCTTAGTGGGTAGCAGTGTCATGTTGAACCTCAAGGATCTGGGTTCGATTCCCACCTTGGGTCTGTGTGCATGGAGTTTGCATGTGCTTGGTGTTTTTTTTTTCCAGGTTCCTCCCTCAGTCCAAATACATGCAGATTAGGCTAATTGCCATTTACAAATTGCCTGTATGGTGTGTATGCACTGCGATGGTGTACCTTTCCTCTCCTGGGATAAGCTCCAGGGTCTCTATGACCCTGTATATACAGGATAAAGCGGTAATGATAATGATGACTTATTTACACTGCATGTAACTTATATGAAGATTTTGCTTCAAATTGTTTGGGTTACATTTCCAATTTTCTTAATTTATTTATTAATTCTTTTGTACAAAGTACAAAATTCACCTAACAGACAGTAGAATGTCTATACCAATGGGAAGAAGTACCACAGTATGGCACAAGGACCCAAGAGTTTTTTAGAAGAAGACACTGTCGCTTTGCACCTCCAGGATCTGGGTTTGATTCCCATCTTGGGTCAGTGTGCAGGAAGTTTGCATGAGACACAAGGACCAAAGTCTCATTAAGGAGAAGACACTGAAAACTTATTAAATCTACTTTGCAGTTATACTTTTTTTTTTTTACATTCTATTAATAATTTTTTTTTTTCTTATGGAAAATTGCATTATAGAATTTGTAGGGTGATTTGAGTTTTTTTAATTATTATTTTGTAGAAATCTATAATATGAGATTATTAACTTCTATAAAATATATCTTATTTTATCAGTTAATTTGCTTATGGCCTGTCCAATAACATTGCTTTGTGCAGAAGTCTGTCAGCTAACTTGGCAAAAGTATTAGAACACCGTAGTATTCATTAGAACACAGTATTTTGAATTAAATATAAAACTGGATCCCAGGAAATAACAAATAGTTATAATTATTTTATTTTACTTCTAGTAAATCAATTTAACTAAATTTTTCTCCCTTTATTTTACTCTTAGTTCTTCTGGTGCTTTGTTTTCTTTCTCTACAACAAACTCTGGTTTGTATTTAATATAGTAAAAAAATATTGCAGGATCTGCGAGTACCAAAATCTATAGATTAATCATTAATCTACTACTTTAACCTACTACTTTGTAAGACTTTTAGATTAAAAGAAGTTCGGTAAAAATCTATCCCAGTATAGTCATTTCTGTTTTCAGACAGTATGCAATTCTGATATGTATTAAGTAAATTAATCAATTTATTTGTGCTTATTGAAACTTTAACAATATTTTGTACCAATGCAGTCAAGAATGTGCATTATATTTCTCATAAAGTATGGGTGAGAATATTCTAATCTGCACTAGAGCTCCAGACGAGCACGTGTTTTTCCTCTGCATGCCACGTGACCTAAGATGAGCAAAGTGTTTCTGGCTGTCTGCTCTGTAGCGAGATGTGATGGAATGGTTGCTAAGGAACGCAGACAGTGCCAAAGGATAAATAATAAGAAGTAGAGTACATTTATGTGTGGTTCTTTCATTGTTAGATAACCGAGGCAATGAAAGAAAACAAATGAGAGTTTTTAAGATTGAAGTCAATTCAACCCCTCATAGTAAAATGTTTTGCAGAGTTAGTCTCGTAGTAACACAATGAAAGATACAAGAGGAATTTAGCAAAGCAACAGTATAGAAAACAGAGTAACAAGTGCTCAACACAAGAAAGATTTTTCTTTTAACGTGAGGGTTCTTTTTATGCATATACCAGGTGCATGACATTACAGTGACATCTTTAAACAAATAACAGGCACTGCATTAACAGTAATACATGACTATACATAAGTTTAAATCAACTCTAACGAAGATAAACACCGAAAATAAATGATAGATCAATAGTTCTTTTCAGTTCAGCCATCAAATAGTCATCCTTGTGCTACTACATGCTGCTGATCAAACATCACGAAATTGTGCAAAACAATATTAATATCTTCTCAGGTTTATCTGCAGTAGTAACAGGTGCAAGTCCACTGCTTGCTGGCGTTTGTGCTCCGTGTTTCAGTTTCAGTATGGACGCCACAGCCGAACCTCTACCTCACTTCATCACTGTACTCTGAGAATAATAATATACTCTGATATAACACTCTGATCAAATATATATATATATATATATATATATATATATATATATATATATATACATGAGATACACAGTATATTATATTACATAGTACACTTCTTATGGGATCTCTTTTTATATGGAATGTGGATTTAATCACAGTTATCAAAAGTCTAACATATAGATATCAACAACAATTGCTTAACAAAATGCACTGCATCATGGGTTATTGAATGGTTTATGGACCTTAAGGAAGGTCAGGTAGAAAAAACAGTTTAAGCCAAGATTTCTACCAGAATAAAATACAACATAAATGGTATGTCCAGGTAAACGTTCCAAGTACAAAACTTTCCTGTTAGCTTTACTGTATTTACTTAATATTAGGATTTAAGACAGCAACTCCAAATTTTTTAAATAATTAAATACAAATAAATATATATATATACAGTATAAATAAAATAAAAGTTAAAAAAAATGGAACCATGATTAGTTTTATTTTATATTATATTTTAATCATTTTAAACAAATGTGTAGTTCTTATAGTATAGTAAAGTATAGTAGCTTATTTTACAAAAGAAAAACTGTTGGCCTTAGACATGAATAAAAGACTATAACGTCAACTCATTCAGTGATTAAGTCTTATTCATGTCCATGCTAGCTTATTCACGGCACACAACTTTGTGCTGTTCACAAATGTGCTCATCTACCCTGTACTGAAAACCAGACCTTGTACAGTAATTATGAAAAGGACAGAAACACAATGTTTCTTATAAAGTCGTGATCAGAACCAGGGTATGACTTTTTTGAGTCCATTAAACACTTAGTTGAGCTGCAAAAATAACCACATTCTCTATTAATGGCTTTTACTGGCATGTATACATTAGTGTGACTTCCTGGGAGAGGCCCGTCATTAGTGATTACATCAAGGCATGAAGGACGTGTGGTGAGAAGAACAAAGCACACCGTTTTTTTTTTATTTTTATAAATGACTAAATTTAGGGAAAATAGATTAGAAACTAATAATATCACAATTTGTAAACATTAAATTCAATTTTTGCATTTAATTTTAAATACTTTCAGATTTTCCTCCTCAGACAGATTATAGGTAGGTTGTGTCCGAGGGAGCTTAGGATGTTCGCTATGTAACATCTGTATCTTCAACATGAAGAATAACAAAAAGTTAAAGTGCAAAGAAATAATCAAACTGATGTGATGCCTGAACGTAACTATTCCTACTATTTCAAAATAAAAAAAAGAAATGAACGTATTTGTCTTACAAGTTCCGACTTTGTAAATCCTTTCTCTTTCACAAAATATAAAAAAAAAAAATTCCACCACCTCATCCTCTCCTGACGTGTCCACCTCACTGCTGCACGCTAGCGTGATGAGAGCAGTGCTCGGCCGGCTGCTTGGTGACCCCTCCGAATATTTCCACCTCGCGGCTGGTCCAGGGGACTACATTACCCAGCATTCCCGTGCTGCACTGGGCTATTGCGGAAAGCTCTGCACGAGTGAGCGGCCGGTCCCACATGTTAAACTGAGAGAGGTCACCTAAGAGAGCCCGTGTTGCCTCGAAACGAAGTCCACCCATTGAACCCTGCATGGAAGAAATGACAGTAGCAGGAGCCTTGTCTTAATAATATAAATAAAAATGTTACTTTTTAAATACAAAGGAAAACTTGTGTCAGGTCTGCATCTTTGGAATCCTCATGAATTCCAAGCTTCATCAGGTGAACAACCAAAGAGTACACAAGCAACTTCTCCATATTCACGATAACATGTTCGGAAATGTCTATAACAGCTATTGACTGTTTAGAAGCTGTCTCTCCTGGAATACTTATGTTTTTCTGTTCTGAACGGCAGTCGCAAAATGTAGCAGTGTGAAAAACAGCACCATTAAAAAATAATAATAATTTAAAAAATGCAAAACTTAAGTGCTAATTAATGACACTCCTTTACAGTAGAAAATTCAATGCAACTACATGTTTATTATTATTATTATTATTATTATTTGTAATAGTAGTAGTATTACTTTAAAACATAATTTATTGTCTTATAAAACATACTATATTTGTTTTTTTGTCCACTTATTATGTGAAACCGAATGAGTGAAAACCATTACAACATTAATGATAAGGGTGCAACAACTCCTAATTCTGTAAAGTATTTATCCCCGATTAGAATACAATCCTTTTGAAATGACTATTAATTTTGCATTTATAAACACAGCACAGAGTGAGAATACAGACTTTTAAACATGATTTACTGCAAATTATATAAAAAAGATTCATATATAAAATTCATTTATCTTACATTATACCACACCATTCATATCTCTCTATCTAGCGTAGGTTTAAATATATGAATGTACAGCTTTTATGCTCACCCAGTATATACACCTGCTTAGCTCTCATTCCTGGAATTATGACTACAGTTTTCAGCTCAGCTGGTCGTCTTGAGCGCCAGCCCGTGTATGACTCACCTGTTCCTGGCCCAGGACAAGCATTCCTCCGGGACGGATGTAGTGGCGGCTTGCCAGGTCCTTCCCCTCAACCTTTAGCTTGCCTCCCACGTAGGCGTGCCACACTCCTCCTCTCCTGTTCCAAGTGACACACACATGCTGCCAAGAACCCATCGTGAGGTTCAGATAGAACTGTGCCACCTATAGGAGGAAGGAAAGAATATTGAATATTTCATCAGCATCGTTTTTTCTCAAACATCGCTTTAGGGTATGCTTAAACCCTCTCATTTTGATCTGCTGATCATAACGAGAGGCTTGGGGCAGTGAGTGAATCTCATGAATTTCAATTATGTTATTATTGGGAGGATTTAAAGTCACAGAAAAGCTCTTGCCATGAGCAAAGAAAGAGCTTTATATTGAACTGCGACTAACATCTTAAAGGCCATCAATAATAGCAAAAGGAAATTAACCAGTGAAAAAGAAATACATTTAATGATGCTGATCTGGTGTAAGTGGTGAACAAATTGTCATAACTATATATAATGTGTGAACTGATCTGTCCAACCAAAAAATTCAAATACACTTACTCTTTTACTCATCTTCCAATATCCCCCATGGTAAGCCTGGAGGCTAGTTTAGAAGACCCAGGGCACAAGTCATTGTACACCCCTGACAGAGTGCCAATCAAACACGCACAGACACTATGGGGAATCAGGAAATGCCTATTCACCTACTCTGCATGTCTTTGGATTGTGGGAGGAAACCGGAGTACCCGGAGGAAACCCACCAAGCACGGCGAGAACATGCAAACTCCACGTACACAAACCCGAGGCAGTGAATCGAACCCTGACCCTGGAGGTGCAAGGCCAGGGTGCTAACCACTACATCACTGTGCCACCCAAAATAAAAGACATTTTATTCAAATCAAATTGTACATTCTATTGTACCCTCATACTAACATAACACACAACGCATGATTAGACATGATTTCACATTGACTTTAATGCAATGGCCATTCCCTGGTCATAAAACATAGTTTATACCTCATTTTTGATGATAAGCTCGACAGGTCCATGGACTAACTGCTGCAGCACCAGCTCATGAGGGTCTTCTGAAACAGCATAAGAAACTGCAGTTCCCAGGATGCTTTGCGCAGGCCTGAGCCACATGCAGACGGTGAGGGCATGCAGCATAGGGATTGCTCGCTTCACCACAGCATACATTGAGCTGCTCCGCAGAGGAAATGAGAGTCTGTAACCTTCTGGGAACCTGTTCTCAGACAGACCTGACACACACACACACACACACACACACCAAAACAGACATGAGCTCCTAAGCCCCCGACTGCTTCTTTTACATTTTAAATATTTGTTTATGGCAAGATAAGGGTTTTACAAGAAAGCATTATTGACATATTTTGAGACATAAATTAGTAAATAATTAATTTCAATGTTTACATTTGCCTTAGAAACAAATTACAATGCAGATTCTTTATCAAAATCTTTTATAGAAGCAATAAAACATTTTATGAATTCAATAAAAATTTAAATAATATCGAATCTGATCTGGTATTTAGACTGGTAGTGTATATATAAATAATTTACAATTATATGACATGGTCAGAGACATACAAAGGAATCATTAAACCCAGCTGAATTATGCACATACAAATGGGACAGTTTTTTAAATGAACCTTTCACATACTGTATGTTTTTACCACATTGGATCTTTATGTCAGAACTAATTAAATGTTTACTGGTGCAACAATACATTGCATTCTCTAAACAGTACCTTTCTCTTGAAACCTATTATTTCAAAAAGTGATCAAATTCTGCATGCATGTCAGTGTCCAACCTTAGGGCTGCATACTATATATGAATATATTGAGAAAATCCCTTCTGTTTATTTGTTTACTCTGTTTGTCTATACAACCATTTGTTTACTCCCTCATACAGTACATTCATTCCTTTAATCCATCTCTTTCTCGTTCTCACTCTCTCACCTTGCTCAAGACTGCTGATGCGTTGGTGGACAGCGTCCAGTCCGTGGTCAATGTGCTGTTGATGTTTCTTGGCTTCCTTTCGAAGTGTTTTCCTCTCCTCTTCCAGGACTTGCATCTTACGCTTCAGCTCTCGCTCCAGATCCTCCACTCGCCGCTGTGCTGAGACTCCATGGTGTGCGATTGCGCTCAAGACACTGCCTTTGTCCTTCTGACCCTTCTGTCCTGACTCTGTGTGGTTGTGAGCCAGTGGAGCCATTTCTGCCTACAGGAACAATCATACATTATAAATGAGTTTTGATCAGGGATGCACCGAGTGACACTGATCAATACAGGTGTGTAACTCAGGCTTGGTATTGGATGGATTCTAATCTGTTTTTGATCCCAGTTTACATCGATGTTGAGGCTATATTGCCTGACAAGCCTATAGCATAAATATGAACACAGTAGATTGCTTGTTCCCAGAAAGCAGGTGTTATACCATTAGGTTTGACAAAACACAGCAACAGAGGATTGGGCAGGAAGTCAGTGCTGGATTTGTTTCATCACCATGCTCAGAGCCTGATATCAATTTTATAGCGTATTAGCACACTTTGGGTGAGAATTTTCATATTCATATTTACATGCAACTGCATTGCATCATCATCATCAGTTTGGATTGTGGACTGCAAGCAAAACAGCACTGTACTGTACACTGCAGCAGCTACTGAACTCATACATCTTCAGACCTGCTGTATGTAATTTATCATGCATGCTCCAGAATATTAAAATAAATGAAAAACGACGAAATACTACACTTGTTCTGGCAGCAGTACAGCAGCTGTAACCTATCATTTATTACTCCACTTTTTCCCCCGTCCTCCTTAATGTAATGCTCACGCGCGGCTTCTTAATTAATCATCAGGAGCATTGACGTTATTGATTTCGAATGAATCACACAGGAGAGTGGCGTGAGCACGCGCGCGCTGTTCAGCGTTGCGGCACTCCTGTGATCAAACTCGGGAATGGCGCGAGCGCTCGGACTGCAGCCAATCAGAGCCGCGCGTTTCTATAGCGCAGAGCCGTAAATCACCCTGAGCACGATGCGCGCGCGAGCGGAGCAGAAACAAGCTGCGGGGTGTGAAGGGGGTGGCGGGGAGACTTAAAAATATGCGTGATCATCTACACAGCAAGATCGCATCCAAAACCTACCACTGCTTTGCTAAACTCTCTCAGTGGGTGTGTGCGTGTATACAGTAAACGCCTGTGTTCTGCCAAATGCCTATCCTGAGTTCCTGCAGGTCATTTAGACGCGCTGTTTCGTCATATAATTTAATGCTGAATGCATTTTGTTCACTGTAAGACAAACTATTAAACCATGCCACCTGTTGTTTTGTGCTGCAAGGAGCTTCTGGCAAGACCATTTACACAATAAAGTAAATGTAGCTTTTTTTTTGCTGGACACATCGATAACAAAATACTCGCAATAATGTACAGTAGAACGTGTAGGATTATTGGTGTGCAATTTTTACATATTTTTACATACATATTGTTTGGGAGACACGACAGACTGATAATTAGATATTAACAGCTAATATTACTATATTGTTCCTTTCCTTTCTTTTCCACCATAATCAAAATTTAATAGTCTGTAGTCTGGGAGGACACTGTAACCAATGCCTTTACCTTTTTCTCTTTCAGTCCAGCCTTAAATTATTAATTAATTAACATTTAACAGCGTTGGAATTCCATGTTATAATTATTAGATCTTTGCTACGTTAACATAAATACATTATATATATATATATATATATATATATATATATATAAAAAGTCCTGCAAATACACTAAATACACGATTATGAGCATATAAGCTACACTTGAGCTATTTGAATTCATGAATACTGAATATTGAATAAAGAATATTCACATTTAAAACTAAAGTATGAAGCATTTATTTGAAAGTTTATGATTACTTTGAAGTCTCAACCATCCTTCCACACTATATATTTTCATTGTACCATAATAAAAGGGATCTAATTTAAGGCAGCCTTTCTAAGTGAACATCCATATAGTGACACATCAAAGAAACTGGGAACAAAGGAGGCAAATTCCATTTTGATTATTTTGCAAATTATTCTACACACTTTGATTCAGGGTAACTTTAACAATTTAACATGAAACTATTTCTAAGACACACACACACCACTATAGGAACAGCTTATGTGTACCTCCAGTTTCTCGATGCGCTCCTTCATGTGCATGATGGCTCTCTCCAGTTCGCGGACAGTGAGTGCAGGCGGTCCCGCGTCGTCCTGCATCATGAGCCCGTCTCTGGTGTCCCTCCTCCCAGCCCACAAGCCCTCGCCTCTGCGCGTGCCGCTTTCACAGACGGAGAGTTTCCCGGTCAGGTCGCGGATGGTGCGCTGCTCGGCGCGGATCTCCTCCTCCTGCTGCTCCACGGTGCGCCTGAGCTCTTCCGCCGTAGCGCGGAGATCCCCCCACTGATCTCCCGCGTGGACGGTCTGCTCGTCCGCCTGGAAGCCTTTCGGTCTGCACTCTCCAGCCGGAACCGGAGTACAGATCAGCTTGCTCACTCTTACCACCTGCTGCTCGCCGTTGGCGCCTCCCGTTCTCCCGGTGATCCCGTAGAAGGTTGGAGAGTCAGGGCTGCTCCCATGGAGCGCGTCCACCGGTCCTGCCCGGGCCACGGAGCCTGACGGGAAGGTGAGGACACCTGAACCCGCAGCCAGGGACTGGTTATCGGCGAGGGGCTGTGCGGCGGTCGAGGCTGCGGCTGCGGGAGAAGGAGAGCCGCCGTGCACCGCGGCGATGATGCAGATTACGGCTCCGACAAACGCCACCATCCCGGCGGCCAGAATCACCACAATGAACTTCAGGGTGGCGGTTTGTTCAAGCGGTGAATATGAGAAACGGGTTAACAAAAGAAAAGATAAAACGCCCCACAGCACTAAATAATCGAAGAGTTGCTTGATGTTCAGCTGTAGACTGTATTGTTAATATGGCAGCAGATCAGTAGTGGATTCTTTCTCCTAATGATGCCGCCAGTGTTTTCAGTGTAGTCTCAGACCGAAGCCCCGCCCACTCGTTCTGCTTCACCGCTACGCAAATCTCTTCATCAACTCTACCCTACAGAAAAGTCATTCAGACTAGTGCGGCACTTCGCGTACACGTTTAATACAAAGGTTATACCGAAAGTAATGCAAAAGTGGGCATAACCTTTTTTAAAAAAATAAATAAAATAAAATTATTATTAACTGACACAGTTGATTCAAATTGCACATATTGGTAGAGTAACTCTTCCTCTATACACTCAACATAGTCTCCATCACAAAGCATGCATTTGCACCAAGGTTGAACCCAACTCTCGAATCCTCTTTAAAAATCCCCTTTGTCTCAGTTGACTTTCTTCATAAATCTGTGCACATTGCTCTTGTCAATGGTGTTGCCTCCATAAACATTCTGTAGCACAGAGGGAAACCATCTACAGCAACAAAAGGGGTTCAGATGGACACTATATTGAGTAGTACCATTGTGTACAGGAAAAGTTCTCGGCCAACATTTAAATTGCAATTTTACACATTACAATTATTTGTCATTTGGACCTTATAGCACCTTGAGAGCATTGGTGGCTCATTGGTAGGTTTCCTATACCTACCATGCAGGGCTGGGTTCAATTCCCAGCCACTAGATGCAGTGCCAGTCCTAAACCTAGGTAAAATGGGAGGGCATCTGGCGTAAATCCTGTTCCAAGTGCTTGTGCAGATCAGGTGGTTACCACTTGACTGCAACAGCCGAAAGAAGAGCAACAACCTTACAAGCACTATGAAATTTCTTTTTTTTCACTCTGGATTCAGAGTGCAGCCAGGATACAGCACCCATGGAGCAGAAAGGGTTAAAGGCCTTGCTCAAAGGTTCAACAGTGGGCGGTGCTGGGGATTGAACCTCTGACCTTTCGATCAGTAACCCCAGAGCCTTAACTGTTAGAACCAGTATTGGCTTTAACACATGCAATTAGAGCAAACTATATCAGTTAATTAAAAAACTTTTTGGCCACTTTTGCATTACTTTCAGTACAGCCTTGATTAAACTGCTTAGCGCACTAACATTCCAAAGCAATACACCATAACAATACTGTGTGGTGTTTAATCTCACACAGTGAACTTCAGTTACCATTTTAATGATGGTACTTGAAAAAAAAAAATTAACATAACATGCTTAAATATACACTCACTGAGCACTTTATCAGGAACACACGTACTGTACACCTGGTGATTTTTGGTGATTGCCAGTTGGACTATTTTAAGCTGATCTTCTGGGATTTTCACACATTAGACTCCAGAGTTTACACTGCATGCTGCAATAAAGAAAAAACATCAAATTAGCAGCAGAACTGCAATGCCTTGTTGATGATAGAGGTCAACAAAGAATGGACAACCTGTCGAAACTTGAGGCAGGTGGGCTAAAACAGCAGAAGCCCATGTCGGGTTTCACGTACAGTATGTAAGCCAAGAACAAAGCTGAGGCTGCATTGGGCACAGACTCATCAAAATTGGATGGTTAAAGACTGAAAAAAAAATGTAGCCTGGTCCAACAAATCCTAGTTTCTGCTGAGGTAGACAGATGGTAGGGTCAGAATTTGCCAATCGCATGAATCCATGAATTCACCTTGTTTCAACAATCTAGGCTGTCGGAGGTGGTGTAACGGTGTGGGAAATGCTTTCTTTGACAAATTCTGAGCTTGTTAATACCAACCAATCATATATTCACTGCCACAACCTATTTTAGTACTGTTGCTGTACATGTACCACAACTTACCCATCTTCTAATGGCTACTTCCAACATGATTATGCACTCTGTCGCAAAGCAAAAGCCACCTCAAACTGGTTACATGAATATGACAGTGACTTTAATGTTTCTTTTCTTTTTTTGTTTTAGTGACCTTCATTTACCAAATCTGAATTCAGTAGAGCACCATGTGGATGTGGTTAAAAAAGGAGATTTGATGACAGCCATGTCAACATGGACCAGAATCTTTAAGGACGGTATCTTGTGGAATGTTATGAGAGCAACGGGGAGCAAATGGCAGCCCCACCCACTCACTCACACACACCCACACACACACACATACTTGTAGTACTTGGGTTTAGTTCGGATTAAAATTTGGTTTAGCATTAAGGTCATTCGAATAATGTGGTATCAGATAAAGTTTGAGGCACTAGTCTGTTTAGTGCTCCTGATGTGATCACTCTATCCTGACACAACCCTGAAGAAAATATAGTATAGTACGATTATTAAGAGAGGTTAATAAACCAAACTCGGCCGTCAGTTCTCTGGAACACACATTCAATTACTAGGTTTCTTTTTCAGTCAGAGCTAAGACTCCTATTCATCATTTCACAGGCAACCTCTTTTAAGAGAAACTAGAGCTCACATAGCAGAAAGTCTATTTTCAGCAATCCCAGTGCACTTCCACGCTTTAATTATGCTGGCTTTAATAGCTTCTAAAGGCCATCATTTCATCATGCCGCACCATTCCACATATATGTAAATGTCATTTGTGACGTTCTTCTGAATTCTATGGGAATACTTTAGTGACTTATGACGGTCGTGTTTACACTCTCATTTAAAAAGATAAAAATCTGAAACTAGCTGATTTTTCTGTAACAGAGCATCTGTGAAACATTATCTTTCAACTGGTTGGAGGAAATGAGCAGATGCCCCAGGCCTAGGAGCTTGTTTTCTCTTTGTATGCTGGTGTTTGGTGCCATCTAGTGTCCAACAACAAAGGCAGAGCTTCCTCTTATAAAGCACCACAGTTCTGGAACGGCTTAAGTGGTCAAGGGGTCAGACACAGTCTTAGTCTTTAAGTCTAGACTAAAAGCTAAAAGTCAAGCCCTTTGTGAATATATTCATGTGCCTGGAGTTTTTTTTTTTTTTTGTAAACTGGTATATTTTGGGTGGCATGGTGGTGCAGTGGTTAACACTGTTGCCTTGCACCTCCAGGGTCCCGGTTCGATTCCCGGCCAGACTTGATTCCCGTCTCCATGTGCATGGAGTTTGCATGTTCTCCCCGTGCTTGGTGGGTTTCCTCCAACAGTCCAAAGACCTGAAGATTGGTGTTCCCAAATGTAGCCTGTAGTGTGTATGTGTGTGTGCCCTGCGATGGATTGGCACCCTGTCGAGGGTGTACCCCACCTCATGCCCTAAGTCTTCTAGGTTAGGCTCCAGGCATCCCTTGAACCTGAATGCATGATAAAGCGGTATAGACGATGAGTAAGTAAGTAAGTGAGTGAGTGGTATATTTGGTCTATTTTGCATGTTCTCCATATGCTTGGTGGATTCCCTCCAGTCCTTCCGCCATGTACCCAAAGTTCCCTGAAATAGGCTCAAGGCCCGCTCATGACTGAGCGAGGTCAGGACTATACAGGGGATGTGGCAATAACTCCCAGCTGAATTCCTGTAATGTGGTGCACCTGAATGATTGTGTGTACAGTTTCTACCACAAATTGTATTATCTTCAAGGATTAAACGTTCCACTCGCTGAATGTTCACTGGAACGACTGCAGTAGGCTTAGAGCCACCTCGGCCAGGATCATCATTCATGGACATACGGCCTCAGTTAAAACATTTGCACCATTCAAATGTTTAGTTTCATCACCATGCTGTGTTTGAAGTCTTCTGTAAGTGTCAATCTTACACCTTGAAACGTTTGAACGCCCCTCGTTCTGATCCATTACAGTATTGACCTGATCCATTACAGTATACTGAGCATACCTAGTTATATTTATTATCTGTTACACTTCCATTTTGTCAGTACATCATTACAGACTAATAATAAACAACTCCACTCAGCTGGTTTGCCATATTTCCTAATATTCTTAAGCTCAGAATATCAAACTAAGCTTCATAGTTAATATTTGTATTTGCATTTTAATAATGATTAAAAAAGGTTCAATCAGACTTTCCACCGGTGTGGAAACACCATTTACTCAAACACAGCTTTATTCTGATCTCAAGGATGTACATCACTGAAACTACTGTATCTTTGTAAAGATCTTAAAAATGTGAATTTTTTTTGTTGCATTAAGCCACATCCTGCATCCCTGTAGAATAAACACTACCAAATATTATTGAAAAGTTTAGATGCTTTTTTTTTTTAATATAAAACTGAGGTCTTCCCCGTTTCTCTTAAACATAAATATTTCATAAGCATCAAATAATTACAAATAATAAAAAAAAAAAAAAGCATAATCTGTCATTCACTAATCATAAAAAGTTATTCTATGCAAGTTGATGTGTAAGAGCAATAAATCACTTCAGGAAGTGCAGTTATAGGAAAACAGTCACTTTGCGACGCTAACAGTTACTCCGCTCTGCGTCATGCCACATCACACCCCCGTCTTTCTTGTACGCCGCACGCATATTACCATAAAAAAAGGCCAGAGCAGTTTACTTGTGTTTCAGTGTGAATGTGGGGCAAAGAAATCATACTCAAATCTAGCACAATCACAACCTTTGAGTCTGATTCCAGGTCTGTCAGTTTAATTGCCAACACTGTTAGAGTGAAAACTGGGGGAAGTTTGTAAAGCAACCACACCACACATTCATTTGCAAAAAACCACAATCAAGCATTTATTTAAAGTCCCCCCCGCCAAGCTATCCTACTTCATAGCAGTACAAAAATTTATGTTCTTAATTTTGCCATACATATTAAAAAAACCTATACAGAATGCACAATCAAAATAACAACTTTACCAGCTCAAAAACAAATTCACTTAAATTAATGTAAAAAAAAAAAAAAAATTTTCAAGATTTAAAAAAAATATATATAATGAGTTTGTTAGTTCAAACTCAATACATAGTTCAATATTTAAAGGCTTTTCATGATTACATAAGCATAAAGAACACCAAGACCTACAGACAGAAACTGGTTTAAAAACCATGTGTACACTTCCATCAGCGTTAATACTGCAGCACTATAAATAGATAAGGCCGAACCCCTCTCTCTTTCCATGCCTTCATTCACTCACACGAAGATGTCACGCAAAACGTGTAGCTCAAACAAAAATTATAGTCATGCTTTATAGAAGAGCTTTATGTAAAACAAAAAAACAAACATCTTTACATAACATCAGAGTTTTTGATCTGCACAGTGAAAGCATGTCCTAATAAACTCCTGTTAAATCATAATGCTCATGAACCTACAGATCCCTGATGCCATAGAGCTCAGGTTCCCGAGTCTGGTCCTGGAGAAGCACAGTTTAGTGTTTCTCTGCTCTAAGACACTGTTTAATAGCTGAATCAGGTGCGTTAGAGCAGGAAAAATGCCAAGATGTGTAAGTCAAGGTTAAAAACCTGTATAAAATCCTCTGGTATCATGAGAAACCATTACAATAAAATAAAGAATTAAACTTTTTTTTTTAATTATTTGCAGTGCTTCTATCACCAATAGATAACTACTTACACTAACCAAATAAGTACTACTATCAAATAAATAAAAATAAAAAATCATTTCAAGCTTCACATCAATTTCTGTCCAAGTTACTGGAAATGATTTTATGGCTGGTTTGTACAAACTTTTGAGATCTTGCCAAAGCAATATGGCATCACAATAAAACAAGAGCTTCAGTTTGGCGATGCTTAAGTGTATTGAACAATTATAAACCATCAGGGACCGAATGAAATGATTCAATAAGGAAGTCGTAGTCATGAATTAGACGTGATAAAAGATGTGAGGGACAGATGCGGTCATGAAAATTTGTGGTTAATCTGGCGCAGAGATCTAAAAGCCGGGGGTTTGGACAACAAGCACTTGTTTCTGTCCGGGTACTCGAACTGAGGGTGGGGGTTGGCAGTGGAATTTGAACCCAGCACCAGCTTATCACCTGATTCTACAGCAGTGAATTAATCACTTTGTAAACGAGCTTGCTTTCTGTCAATTTACAGAGATTTTGTCAATCTTTTGGTTAAACGTCAAAAAAATTAAAATAAAAGTACTCACTGAAGGTGGTTTTCAGCACCATTTCAGCATTATTGCAAGATTATTACTTGTATAATATGAATGCATGGATCCAAGTAAATTCTTGGCTGAATTCTATAACAGAATGTGCAATAAAGTGTGTTCTCCATGTTATATTATACACTGACGATCTTCTAATGACAGAACAATGATAAAAGAAATGGCAATATTCAGCTCGTCAATAAGCATGAACCAGGATTCAGAAATCTCATTTTAGCAGTAAGCAGTCACTTTCTGCGATTTTAATAAAGAATTAAATCAAGTGACATAAGTTCGTCCTCGGTCACAAAGTCACTCCATATTTAATTGGATGCTGCAACTGTACTCTCCTTGCTGCTACAAGTCTCTGCTTTGTGTTTAAGAATTTGCAGTCTTTAAAGCTCGCCTTTAATTACAACCTGACTAGAGGCTACGAAAATTATATCAGCATGGGAAAGAGATCAAACAAGGCATTTCCTTTATAACTGCCACATGGCGGCCAACGCCGCACGTCTAGTCTACCATCAACATCCAGTAAACCTTACTGGATTATCCTCAAAGGCTTTCCCAAAGCAAAAAAAAATAAAAAATTAATTACGGGTAATACCAGTGCTGGTAATGTGTGACTTGATGGCTCAAGGTAGAAGAGAACCATATCCTGAGAGCATGCTATGGTAATATAATGATATCCAAGTGTAAATTGTAAAGCCTTTTGCTTTACCAGGAACATGAAGAAGAATATCGAAAGCAATAAAGAATGCAATCAGATAACCGTCCTCTTCTTCTAATCTACTTTTTAAAAGGATACAACATGGCACAAGTACTAACCTAAATGAAACAAATGTTTAAATTACAACCTTCTAGACAGATTTACTACAATATGTAGCCTTTCTTCACAGAGCTGAGTCCTGATAAATGTTCTTCTGAAAACAGGATAGAAAAAAAAAAAAAAAAAAGTCTGTAAATATGGATCCTCGCAGTGGACCTCTGAACTATTAACTGCAGGCTGTGGTGAAGAAAAAAATAAATAAATAAACGACTGAGATAAGCCCATTATTATTACACGGTCATAAAAGTGTTAGGTGCTTTCATGCAGTTAATCATTACACCAGACTCTTCAGTCGGCTAAAAAGATTTAAATAACCGAATGTATGTCTTTTCACAGATCAGCACACAATGTGATGATAAAGGTCAGGGAAAACAAATGAAGAAAGATCACACCAAGTGCATCCTGTGAAATGCATTTGTCTGCCTCAGGCTAAAGATGTCGCAGATGTTCAATAAGGGATCGACATTAATCTTCACCTGGAAGAGGGTGAGAAGCCGGTCAGGTTAATGCCCTCTATTCAGCTTCAAAATAAAGCTTATATTCAGCAGCTGTGTTTACTGAGACAGCAATATCAGTACGAGATTGGATCTTGCATTAGTCTAAAACATGACGGGGCCACAAACAACAAATAAGCATTCTTCCCCATCCCCCCCCACATCTCTACAACTCAACATTATGGGACAAGACTTCTATAAAAAAATAAATTAAAAAAAGTACCCTTTTCAACTCACTATCAAGTTTCAAACATGCTTTTTGTGATCAGATCCTTTTGGGGGCATTAATTTAAGTGCACTGACCGGTCAAAGTGCAAAATTATCACCACAGCATTCTGGAAAGGGAAGCATTATTACATCATAAAATATAAGAGCCAATCGTGTTCCAATATGCAAATCCAGGCCAGGCAACTCAGTCTACCAAGGAGAAAACAGTGTGGTTGGGACACTTCTGATTTGCATATGCAAAATTTAATTTCAAACATCTTCACTGTAAAAGGCAGTATGTGTGGCATCTGAGTTCAGAGAGTATTCTTTTAATTTTATTTTTGGTTTTTGTGGCTAAGGGTTTGTCTTTTTTGAAGAAGATAAATGATTGGCACAGCAGGGAGATGAGGCCACTGCCGGTAGTCCAGGTGGATGACAAAACTCTTTAATAGTGACAGTAAGGAGGTTGGTTGTAACGTCTGTAATGACAACGTTGGCACACTGAGCGGCCATCTCCGGATGCCAATCCAGATCCTGTTCTTCCTCTGAGGCCTCTTCAGATATGGGAATATCAGGAACTTTGGGCTGCCGGCGGCCACGAAAGTGCTGGCGCTGTCTGGCTCGCCTGTCGGTTCCATGAGGCACAGAGAGATCCAGGATGCGCTCGTTGTCTTCAGAGGAGGACGATAATGATGAGGAAGAGGAGGAGGATGAGAACATGGGTGAGGAAGGCATGGCTGACTGAGTCAATTTGGCTTTCGAGTCTGTTAGTTGAGGAGAGGATTTGGCAGCATGGGAAATTTGAGAATTGGCTTCACCTGATTGTGATAACTGATTGGCGTGGAACTGTGTTGGAGGTGGGGGGTGAGGTTCACTGTCCGAGACCTCTGAGCTTGAAGCAGACCGAGGTGGCTCGCCAAGCGCTTCAGACACAGGCGAATTCTTGAATTTTGAACTTTGAGAGGAAGATGCCAATGGATTTGTAACTGGTTTGTGACCACTTTGTTCAGCCTTTGGTTTTTCCTCAGAAGGGTCCATTGAATAAGCCTCAACTGGCTTTCTAAAAACCGAAAATCCAGCACTGCTCATGGGTTGCTGAAGGCATCTAAAAGATACTTCCCCAAACCTCCTGCTCTTCCCGATCACTCTGTTCCGGGAGGGAAGTTTCTGGCGCCCAACATGAGACTGATGGCTAGAATTTGGAGTCCTTTTATTGTTGGCTGGTCCAGTCTTGTCCATCACTTTTAGATTTAAGATCACCCGTCCCTTTTTGACTTCACGAGGTTTGACTTTTCGGTTAAGGATGCGGACGGTCTCGCAGAAGGGGCTGACCGTCGGACGGGAAGAGAAGGGACCAGAAGAACCGACTGGTGGAGCTAAAGGGTCGGGGCGAGGTAAAGGACGTCGTGCCATCCGATGACACCGGTGGATGTCTTTCTTCAGTTTGGGTTGGGCAGCTCCAGACTGCAGCTTAGCATTTGAAGAGCCACTGGGATGGTACGAGGGTGCGGATGCGGGTGTGGGTGGAGGAGGTGGTTTGGAGGATGGCTGAGGCCGACTAGGCTTGAACTCAAGAACTCTAGGTGAGCTCTCAGCCTGTGCTCGTGACTAAGGAGAAAGATAAAGAAAATGAGTGGAGTATATTTTCACAAAAGGTAAACTGAACATGCAAGGTACACATATAAAAGGTACACTTACCTTTAAAAGGAGTGTTTTAGGCTTGGGCCCTCTCTTTTTTGGTCCATATAGTTCTTGTTCTCTTTCTCTGGAGGGACAAATAAGATGAGGGTGAACACTTTTCATCATTCAGGTGCTTTGGGCAGTCATACATTTTAGTATGTATCTTTTCTTCTTCACCTCACTTTAGATACAATGAAATTGGGGGAAGCATATAAAAGCACATGAGGTGTAAGGTTATAGAATATGACTGTAGCTTGAAACATGAAACTCGTACTTAATATGTAATACTCAACAGCATTATTAATAATTAACTCTTCTTTGTGGTCTGTCCAAACCATTTAAAAGGGCAGTTGGCTCTTAATTACAAGATTATTTTACTATGAATCAGGTTTCTAGCCATAGTCTATATCAGAGATATAAGACTAAGATGGTTTACTTCTTTTGGATGATACTGGAGCAATCAACATTCTTATTCGGTCAGAACTACTGCAGTCATTAATGACATCTGTTCGAATGTGCTGTCCAGAGTCCAAGTATGTCTCTTGTTTTGTTAATTTATCTTTTGGATCAAATCCAATTCGTAACCATCTGAAAACATTTTTTTTTACACAAACATGTCCCACAAGAATCAGCCCTTAGACCTCTGTGTTTCACCTTATATATTTTTCCTTGGCAAGATAACTCAGCAACATGGTTTAACTCCCAGTGCAAGGTCCATCACAGGTCTTCTGCCTAGCTCATTAACCAGCTGTCTAAAATCATTAATGGATACCAGCTCACTTAAATAAAACAGATAAAACAGAAATTCTGCTTCTTGCTTGCTTGGCTGAAAATTTATTTGAACTCATTTCATTCAGGTTTTCATAATTGTACCCTTAAACAGCCTCTACTACAAGCCACGAGGGGGAAAATGCATCACACACACGCGAAGTGCGCATGCTCCTTGCCACAAGGGGGAAAATGCAGGAGTAGTAATGGTGGACCAGTGCTGCCGTTATTTCTTTGGACGAGAGGAGAGATTACTGTGGATCATTTTCTTTCAAAGATTTTTTAACCGGATTATCTTTGACTGGACATATTCCCCGGACTTCTCACCCTCCGTCATAGGCCTCCCGGACTTCATTAACCCCGGTGAGACCGAACCATACTCCTCTAACACACATACAATAAACACGGACTTCGGACATTTT
>JAQMYJ010000008.1:10442630-10453610 GCA_030014305.1 Clarias laeviceps
TATCAATAATTATCGATATCGACCGATATGAAACACTCATATCGTGATACAGTTTTCAGCCATATCGCCCAGCCCTAATATATATACTGTATATATTTGAACTTAACAGATCTCTTGATGTTCCTTCCTCTATATCTGTATAGTCAGCACTATTCCATCAAAATTTGAGATTTCATCCAGGCAACAAGAGTCTCCTGCTCTTGCATGCCAGGTTTTTCCTCTTTTTCTTCTGTTGTTAGCTGGTCTTGTGCTACTGTCAGAGGTCTCAGTCTGTGTTACCTCCAGTACCTGTCTGCAAGAAAGCATAAAAGCAAGAAATTAGATGAAGGTTGCAACCATAACAGCTTGTACAAATTGAATTCTTCCCACATCCAAATTTTGTCACAGCAATCACAGATAACCTGAAACTGTGTGTGTGTGTGTGTGTGTAAGTACCTGTAACTCTAATAGCTACATAAGCACAATACTTAAGTTCATCACATTCTACTCTTTTGGACAGGCCTTTTTCTGAGGCCTTAAAGTAAGCAGACATGAGGAATTAACTTTGTTGTAAGCTAATGTCAAAGGACCATCCTGTACATCTTATTATATGCATTTAAAATGTCACCACAAGATCCACAGACAATTACCAGGAGATGACACGATAATTTGAGACTCTCTTTAACAGCGTTAATAACTTTAGTATTTAATATTAACTTACCGCTCGCTCGCAGGCTCTCTGCTGGACCAGAATCCACGCTGTTCGGTTCGGATGATGAAGGTAGATGGTGTCGTGGGACAGAGGCGCTCTGACTTGATCACACTGGATGTTTTTTATCATATTGTTTATCTTTTCCTCACTTCAGTATTGCACGGGCGCTGTGTGCTGCTCGAGCCGCAGTTTGTTTAACTTTGCACGGCCTAGCTTACTGCTGCTGCACGCACGCGCATCTAAATACTTTTATATGAGTTTTTATGTGTAGTGTCCGATTGTCTTTGGATGTTTTCGTCTGTCTAAATTTCTAGCAAACACAGTACTTTGGCACTACTTCAGAGATTCTTTTGCAGCCACGTTCGTTTGTGTACGGAGTCAAACAGTAACTACGTCACTTCCTCTTTTGAGCACGAGCGCGTACTTATGTCCCGCCTTCCGTGCTTGGGAACGCATAAATCGTTCCCAAGAAAAGACCACCTCTGCAATCGGTCGAGGGATTCGTTCCCGAGCCTGGAACAATTGCATGCTCACATACAAAAATCAACTGGTTCCGGGGCCAAGTGTGCTCGGAAACGGTTCCCGGACCCCAGTGAGAAAACGCCCTTAAATATCACGTGCAAACACTCTAATTAGTTCTGAGTCTTTATTGCTGCTATTAGCTTTGTAGCTTTCACACATACTAATAGAGAGCACATTTTATTATTTACTTGGCACCATTTTCTAAATCTTTCCTCCTGTATGAGGAAACACAGTTACAGAGAGAGAGAGAGCAACAAGACACAAGTGTATGTGTGTTACAGTGTTGTGCTATCAGGTAATGGAGGTGATTCTACAATCATAAATTATAAATAATACCTAACCAACAGCTGTGACCTTTATAAGTCTCACCACACCAGAGATAAATGCACGCACGCACACACACACACACACACGGGCACACACGCACGCACGCACGCACGCACACACACACACACACACACACACACAATTATATTAATTCCTAATACTGTAATATTATTCATTTGTGTATGAATGTACAATGTTTGCATTGATAGGTGACATACTAATACAGATTTCTGAGAGTCAGAGAAGACTTACCAGTGAACTGTCAGGTGTGGTAAGTTTCTTTCTTTCACAGTTACTGAAGTGTAACTGAATTTAAAACTTAAATTCAGTTTATATATACACACACTGGCCTTTTCATTAAGTTTATCCCTAAAATGTACAGCGGGGGGAAAACCATCCATAATTCAATCCATCAAGAATTCCAAAGATGTAAGGTTCCACTCCTGTCACTGAAGCAAAAACAAAAAAAAAAGCAATAAAAAAAGAAAGAAAGAAAGAAATAGGTGGTTTTACATAAATTTTCAGAGGTAAAGCATGCCAAAACAATATCCTCTATATATCCCAAAAAGTGCAGTTGAATAGCATAAAATCATTTATTTTATATAAAAGCACCAAATCAAAATTGCTTGCTGATCACAATGAATCGAGAAAGCCAACCACTTTATAATTTTTTATAACAGTTAGGAATATTAATTTATCATTATGATATGAGGTGGCATGGTGGTGTAGTGGTTAACAAAGTGGTAGAGGGTTTGATTCCTGCCTTGGGTTTGTGTGTGTGTGTGTGTGTGTGGAGTGCACATGCAGGTTGTGCTGTGTGTCTGGGTGTCTCTGTGTGCTGGGTGGGTTTCCTCTGGGCAATCCGGTTTCCTCCTGCAGTCCAAAGCAGGATTAGGTTCAGTGTGTGTGATTGTGCCCTACGCCTCAGGTGTACCACACCTCTTGCCTAAAGTCTCCTGGAATAGGCAGGGGTGTACTGTCCTGTTTTTATTATTTGGGCAGGGTTACATCTGCCTGTAAATTAAGCCTATGTATACAGTTGTTCTTTTTTATCATGATTGCTTTGTATATTTGATTTACATTTCATGTTTAGTTTGATTTGTGCAAATTAAGTCAGAATAAAAAGGTAGAAGTACTAACCTCTAAACTATACCCATGTGTAAATGGTAACAACCATGATTTATAATTTCACTTACAATCATTTAATATTTACTTTTCAAATATACTTCCATAGTTGTAATTTAGACAGTAATTCATACTGATTTTGTCACAATATATTTTCTCACCAGTGCGGTATTGTGTCACTTGTATTTTAGTTTCGCTGGTTCCATAACGAAGTCCTTCAGGAAATGGAAAACAACAGCAGGCTGGATAGAAACTACATCTTTGTCAGTAACAGTTCTTAACAGGATTAAAATCTATTAAAAACATTTAAACAATATGTGTAACCTACTAATGATGCCATATCGTTTCCACAGGACAGTAAGAGGTGCTATGAGATGGACGTGAGGAACCAGGCAATGGTTCTGGAGAGACAGCTCAGGAGAGGGGGTTCACAGGTGAGGCTGTATGTTGGTTTGTGAGGCAGTCAGGTACATGCAGAGGAGATGTGATAAGTCTGGTGTTGGGATATAAGTGTGAGAAGGAAGATGATAATAATACCAATGCAATGTGGGTGTGTGTAGGATGCTAATGGATATGTGCAGTTCCTGAGGGAAAGTCATAGAGAGGCCCTGAAAGAACAAGAGAGAAGATATCGTTTTCTGGCTGAGAAACACTGCGGCCTCACTCAGTCCATCGTGTATCTCATGAACAAGGTAAAACTTTTTCGACTTTATGAGCAATATATCCCGATCAAGGGATTTTACACAGTATTTCCCGAGTATCTTGTAGAAAACTCTGATCAAGTTTTCCTAAACTCTGATTAAGTTTTCCTAAACAGAGGGGTTTATTGGGAAGTTTTACAAATTAATTTCCTCCTAATTCTGTGTGTACATTGCTATAAAACATTGATTCCTAATTTTAACATAAATTTATCTCAAAGATGGCATTTTGTGGGTCTGGCAATTTCAGTATCTTTGATCAGGGATAGATAAAATACTGAAAAGTATTCTTTTTGAAAGAATAGATTATTTGATAGATTATTAAAAAAATGAAAACATCCATCCAACTGAAAGTAAAAAAAAAATGTTGCTATTTTTTAATGTGCTCACATTTTTAATGTTTTTAAATTTTAATTCTTAAATCAACTATGCAATTTTTCCAGAATTTTTTTAATAACATTGTTTTGCCAATCATAAGCACACCAAGTCATTGCCATTAGTTAGTAGATGACTAGCCAAATATGTTCGCTATTGGAATTGATTTTAGTTTAAGCTGCTATTAGAACAGCAACAAATTAGCCATGCAGTCAGTAAATCTTATTTCAGGGTACTCAAGCAATATCACTCCGAAAGTTGTCTGTGGTTCTGAATATTAGCCCGGATGCCGAACCTATGACATCCATGCTGATATTCAGCACAACAGGATGACCTCAAGTGTGATATTGCTTTTATACAACAATTCTACAAATGTCATTTATTATCAACAGTTTATGATTTGTTTGTTAATTTAACCAGTTATCCTTCAGTGACTGGCAGAATTAGTGTTTACCTGTCAACCTACAATTAGAGGCCGACAGTTAGTGTAATTAACATGGATAAAAGTACTGTGGTGGAACGTGGTATTAAGGTGGTGGACTGTCCGGAGAAACCTATGAGAATATTTTTTTTCCATTTAAGAATATCAACTAACTTTCGAGTCCTGGGGTTGAATCCCAAATAGCATTAAATGGAAAGCTAGGTTGTACAATTCCTTGATCAGGGGTTAGAGAGGGATTTGGAATTCAGCCTTGTTTTAGAAGCTTGTTAGTTTGTAGTTTGTGTTAGCCATAAACAAAAAACACGGATGGTTAAGAGGCAATTCCGAACAAGTTAGAAGAAATAACTAAGGAGACAAAGTGTTATTTAAGATCACATAATGTTATGAGATGTGTTTTCTTGCTAAAAGTGCTTATGTGACTGGTTTTAAATGTGAGTTTTGGCAGGCTGACTTACTTTCACCAATGCTGGAAACTGTCAGTTAGTGTAATTAATGATTGTTAGATTGCTAACATACGTAGTTAAATGTACCAGTGCTTTTATGATCTATATCAGCACTTGTACAAATAAGATTACTCGATCGAAACTATCTGTTGTGTAATGTTTACTATTCTATAAATCTCATTACTGTACATCATGATATTTGTTTCTACAATGATAAACTTAATTTGAAGCACCCTGGAATGACTGGATGAGCACACTGAGCCCATGTAACATACAGTCATTGGTTGCATGACAGGAGAGAAGAAAAGGAATTCATGGCTTGTAATGAGTACTTTGAAGGTCCACTTAAGTATAGTGTTTAAGTATGGTAATGAAGAACCGCTGCCACCCCTACCTTTTAATCTCTCAGCGTTTATTTGAGCAAAAGGGTAGAACTGTGTTTATCCTTTAGACAGGGAACACCCTGAAGCAGAGAGCAGAAGGTTGGAGAGAGCAAGTGAATCAGTCAAGGGCGTCCCGTCTAGGCAGACAGGAAGACACGGTGGTGAGAAGCTTCATAAAATTCAAACAGTCTAAATTTCATATATTTGAATGGACAGATGTTGTTCATGTTGTTGCTTTGTTAATTTTTTTCAGGCTGATGATCAAAGTCAATCTTGGGCAGAACAGCCACTAGGCAGAGTGCCTTCTAGAGGTGAGACTTCAGAGCACAAGCAAAAATAATGGAAAAAAAAAAAAAAAAACTCAGTCTTTAACATTACTTATTAATAACGCCTTAATTCCTGTCTGTCTGCTCCTCCCTTTTTAGGGCCATCCCCCCAACCAACTCGATCCCGCTCCAACTCACTTGGAGAAAGTTGCGGACCAGGTGGCAGTAGGATGATGCGAGCATTAGTGCCACACCCCCCCTCTTCTAATTCCACCCTCTTGCCATTCTATAAGGGAGAAACAATTACAATACTTGTGCCGCAGCCTCGAAATGGCTGGCTGTACGGTTGTTCTGAGAGTTCAGCACGGTGAGGAGAGATGATTTAACTGCAAAAATCCCATATATGCAAGGAATAATGTTGAATATTTACCTACAACATCATGTCACAAAATTTCTTTATTCACATTTTTTTTAAATTAAAGGATACCATCTATTTTACTTAAAAACTCAGCCATAACACTAAAAATATTATCATTTAAACCTTTTGTGCCATTGGGGCAGATCTGACCCCTTGCAGCATGGCTCTGAAGAGCCTCTGGTGATGTGTTGTGCTGGCTGGTGCCAGGACAGTTGCAATGCATCCTTTGGGTGCTGTGGGTTGCAGGGTCGGATCCTCCGTGGCTCAGACTTGTTTGTCTCACACATTGGGCTTTTTGCTGCTGGGCCCTGTGTGTGGCATGCTGTGATGTTCTGGGTATTCTGGTGTCTTTTTTTCATGACCAGCATAGGCTTTTTTGATAATTTGGGCTGCATTGGCTTTTCAGTGGGATTAGACAAATCTGGCTGGCCTTTGGTCCCCATGTGCATTGGTAAGCCTTGGGTTCCCATGATCCTGTCACAGCTTTGCTGGTGTATTATTGGTAACCAGTGTTGCTCAGGTCTCCTGTTAGTGATCATAATGTTATGGCTGATCTTTGTTAAAACAGCTATAAACAGTCAGTCCCACAACAAAAAAAGAAAAGAAAAGAAAAAAATCTGTGTTGTTTGTGTTGTTATTAAGTGTGTTGTTATTAAGATCTTGTGTTGTTATTAAGAAACAGGACAGTGCAAAAACCCATGGCAGAAATCGTAATGTTACAGATTTAAATTTCATCATTGGGAAATGCTGACTCTTCCATAAATTGAATAGACATTGCTTTAAAGAAAGCTTCACCATATAAATAATGATACTTATGATTATCATGAATGATTGAAAGATTATGATTATAATATTTTTCATTCAGATTTGTGAATCTGTGCATTTTGAGTTATAGAGAATAATAGAAGAAATGTAGCAAGCTGTTACAGAAAATTAATCAACACTTTCTGATTAATCAGAGCAAAAACTTCCACAGTGTTGTGGTATACTGATTAGCACGGTAAAATTCACATGTTATAACAATAGGTTACTGTATGGGTGATGCAATTATTGTGTATGTTTATTTTTAGACAAGGCTGGTTCCCAGCTGCATATATCGGTCCAATGGAGGACACATCTCGACTGCCTGACCACGGGTGAGCCAAGATCTCACTTGCAAACAGCACAGACAGTGTCATTTTTTTTGTTCCTGACTTTTGGCTTCTCTTTCAGCACTGGCTCACTTAGAAGCAGTAGTAGCATGGACAACCTTCTTGACCAACCATTTGGCAACAGAACAAATGCACCTCCGCCTCCTCCACCACCTCCTCCAAGCAAATCGAGCAGCTCGCGCTCAGTCACACCCACTTCTTTTGAGAACAAAGTAAGTGTAAGTGGGCAAAGTCACGATCGAGTGAAGGGTAAAAACTAAATAATTGCTGCTAAATAAATGATTTCTAAGCATCCATGAAAATGTAATGTAAGCAATTTACTGCCACAGATGCTACTAAAATGCAGTGGAAAGATTTACTCTTATAAAAAAGATTGCCAGGAACATCATCAGTGCAAATATCACAATTAGACACAACTATGTGTCTGTATTGTTACCATTTATTAAATGTAATTAAAATTTATTCGGACAAAATATATCATAACATCATTATTTATGATATTTCTTTTTGGTCATGGATCAGATAATTTTTCAGATCCAAAAAAAAGTAGGAGACAAATATAATTTTACTTTCCACTTATTACTTGTAGAATTTAAAGTACTAAATCTCATTTATTTAAATTAAAGTACAAGATGAGGCATGATGTTTCTTTTTTATTTTTATTTTTTGATAATGTGGACACATTAGGGTACTTTATACATTTTATATAAATTTTTGTAGAACTGACAAGTTTAACATGTAAATCCACTAAGGAATGGCCCCAATTCTAACATCATACCATCATATTTATTAATCACTTTAATGTACTGCATGTAAAGGGTTCAAACCTTTTAGCCAATTCTTTGTTCCTATCCCACAAGCTAAGCTCAACAGGAAAGACAGGACAGATTCACCCCAAATATATAAAAAATTGCAAAGAAAAGAAAATCACAAGATTTAATTGCTGTGTTCTTTCCATCATCTTAAAATTCATTCCACCTAGCACATTTTTGCAGCTGTTGGAAAATGTAGTCAAAGTGTCTGGTATGTTACACATTGTTGATGTGGTGTGTTGAGTGCTGAATACTACTGTAAGTCTCAGTTTACTGCTTTGGCCAGCAGAGGCACTGTGGCAAAGTTCTCTTCTCCATGATGCCTCAACCATCGTTCTGGTGGATGCAGGGGGGCAGCTCCAGCTGCTGAGGGTCTGTTTGTGTGTGTGTGTGTGTGTGTGTGTGTGTGTGTGTGTAGTGTGTATGTTGTCCTTGCATGGTGTGTGTTTCATGCGGTGCTAATGCTGGCCTTGTAATTTTAAAGTGTGCGCATGAAAAGCTGTGACACACAAGGCATAGGCATAAGATGGCTGATGTAATAATCACAATTTTGCTTCAGGAAAAGATCTATCCATTTAAAGAATTAATCTGTTAGCCATCCCACAAACTGATCAGCAAAAGGAAACATTTCTTTGTACAACCATATGTTTTATTTCTTTGTACCAATGTTTTATTCTTTCTCCAGCAGAAACAAGATAAACATGGGGCTCGTCCAGAACTTTTTCCAAGGTACAAATAAAATGGAAGAAAGTTTTTATCACAATAATATGTTTGGAAAAAATCTGTTAACGTAATTCCTCTTCCTTTTCTATTTTGAATTTTTCAGAGGTACAAATCCTTTTGCGACAGTGAAGCTGAAACCCACCACAACAAATGACAGATCAGCGCCACGTGTATTCTAACATATTTAACCAGTAAGAACTGACAGACACATGAACCATCTTCATCAGAGTGCACCACTTAATAAATCAGTACTATGCATGCTGTAGACTGAACAGCTGTAACTGAATGCCTCAGATGTTCATCTGTAACTGAATGCCTCAGATGTTCATCTTGCTCATGTTTCATCTGCAGAAGGTCTTTTGCTAGGAAAATGACATTTTTCTCTAAAAAGTCAAGAGACCAGCAGTACCCTGTTGTAACGTGGAAATCAGTACAGCAGTACCCTGTTGTAACGTGGAAATCTCTTCCCTAAACGAAGCTCATAACCTAAGCTAGTTTTTTCTAGCTTATGTTATGAGCTATAAATCCTTGCCTTAGTAAGAGAGAAGGAATGACATGATGAAAGCTGAGATGAGGCTTAGACTTAGGCTTAGTGTTTGGATTTTCACTTAATATGGCACAATTTTTTAAAATTGTAATTATGTAATTCAAAACAGGTGTGTAAAACAAACCTCAGAACCCTTATAACCCTTTCCTTGTTTCAATTTGCTGTCAGTGTGACTCACAACAAACAATGCAATCAGAGCATGAGTTTGCAAAAATTTAATTTAACACTCAATCAACATATTATTGATATAAAATTGCATATTTACACTTGACTGTAATTTATCAATTTTAACAAATCTGTGGAAGATGGATTTATAGCATATTGTGAAATAATACAAAAATAATATTGATCAAAACTATTTTGACATAATATTTTGGCATCTGTTCCTTCTATCACCTTGGTGACTGGAAGAAAACATCCACAAAATGTTTCTTATACGTTTCGTTTTGCAGTTAAATTTCGTTTTTGTAAATATAGTATTATTATAAAACATCACTGGTTTTCCATTGGGACACTTTAGCCTGAGTGACTATACTGTATACAATACACCAGTGTGTAAATACTTTATGTTTAGTAGTGATGGTGTAGTAGAGTAGTGATTTCCTATGGTGAAAATTAATTAACAGGGATTCCTAAATTGGATGAATAAGCTACATTACCCAAGAATAATAATGAATAAATTGAAAAAATATTGTTTGTTTTGATTGCTGTTATTAATGCAAGAACTATGAAGGCATACTGTAATCATAGCTAACTGTGTTCCAAGAGTGCTCGATTGTGTGGCTATGCAATATACAACTACAATATAACAGGTTCTTTTGTTTGTTAATAAATGAAATATTGTAATTCTTGAGAAATCAGTGTTAAATAAAAAGAAATAAAACACTTTGGGCCATGCTCTTATAGGAAATAATGTTTTATTCATATATTGATACCTTACTTGAAAGTCACTTTATTATCATTTCTGTTATGCAATTTATTTATTTTTACTGAAACAGGGGTTCTGACAGAAGGATGTCCTTAAAACATAAGTTATTAAAATGTCTGGCCCTGTACATGACTACTTGCCATAATCTTAGTCAACTGTAAGCTAATGTCAGCATATCTTTCAAATTCTTCTTTGTTTTTGCAGTGTGTGGGTGTGAGTTGTTGCTTTTAACCTGTTTGAACCATTCCTGACGAAAAATGTTTCCCATGGGATAGATACTGTACCTTGACAGTATTTCATATGGGATTTGTAGGGCGTATGCTAGCCATGTAGCTAATTAAGCTAAAGATTACTGATACACATTTTTAAGTCATATTTAAATGTTCATAATCGTTACCACTAATGTTACCTAAATAACATGACTGATGTGACAGAGCTTCTGAGAAGATTCTTAAATGTTTAAAACATTGCTAACATCTGCTAACTTGACCGGATTTCTGACAGGAGTTTAGATCATCATCAATTGTTTCCATCACAGCTAATGCTAGCTAGCTAATATAAGTTGAAAAAGATCTCTGAGAGCTTTTAGACATTCGTAAATGTTCATAGCATAGTTAACACAATTTCTGAAATGATTTCAAAAAGGACATATACACACACACACAAACACACACACACACACACACACACACACACACACACACACACACAGTCCTTAAATGTTAATAAATATGACTGCTAATGATAGCTAGCTTAGGTGAGTATACTTGGGTTTTCTGAGGAGAATTAACATCATGCTAACACTAGGTAGTAAGTTTATATTAGGTAACTTGCCAGAATAGACAATAAAGTCCCAAGTCTGGATAAATGCAGAGGGTTGTGTCAGGAAGGGCATCCAACGTAAAAACATTTGCCAAATCAATGATGCGAATCAGAAATATAATTTCCATACCGGATCGGTTGCGGCCCGGGTTAACAACGACCACCACCGGTGCTGTTGACCTACAGGGTGGCGGTGGAAATTGGGCTACTGTTGGTCGAAAAAGGAGAGTAGGAAGGCGTGTTCGAAAGCAGAGAGAGAAAAGGAAAGGCAAGAGTTTAGGAGTGAAAGTAGGGACTTTGAATGTTG
>JAQMYJ010000008.1:10453710-10476208 GCA_030014305.1 Clarias laeviceps
GGATAGGGTTAGATGGAGGCAGATGATTTGCTGTGGCGACCCCTGAAAGGGAACAGCCGAAAGACAAAGAAGAAGAAGGTTTCCTTAATCAAGTACGTTCCATATAGAGTTTAGAGGAAGCAACAACGCTCAATCATAAAAAGATGAAAAGAAAGTACAAAGTTTCACAAGGAAAACTGACATGAGTGTAAAAAGTAAAATAATTTCAAATTCCTCAATATGTCTGAATCAAATAAATATGCTACATTTATTTTATTGTCAGTGACTTAATAAGTAGTCTAAAATAGTGATGTAAAATGATGTAGTTTTCCATTTCTACAAGCTCATAAATTCCTGAGGTGTTGCAAATATTTGTCTGAAAGTAATTAAGGTAACAGTAATGTGCTGGAGGGATCAGGTTTCCTGATCATGCTGTGTTGCTTTTTAGCCAATGATGATGACAGCAGGTTTGACAGGGACTTTGTTTTCTGTCCTGGCCACAAGGCAACAAAGTCACAATACACAGTGCACTGACTCAACTTGTATATAGATAAACACGCACAATAATATGTATTTAATACTTACCTCACTCTATAACTCTGTGTACATGTGTGTGTGTGTGTGTGTGTCCTAAAGCTCTACAGGATTAGTATATTATATGTAAGAAAAATTATAAACAGCATAAAAATAGATGTCAAAAATAAAGACCCACAGTGAGTCAGAGCCCTCGAGGCATGATGTCATGTTTTATTTTTATTTATTTTTTTTGACTTTCACAGTTTGAATTCCTTCATTTGGTGTATTTCACAACAACTCTGTACCAGAGAGAAGTAAGGAAGAGATGGAGACAGGCCAAGGGTAAAGCAATGTCAGGGAGTGGAGTTAAGGGCAATTGATCAGATGAAAAGGGAAAGAGAGAAAAGATCTGGAATACAGAATAATACAAATGAAGGGAGCGAGCTGTTCCTCTTAAAGTATCCACTGTACATACTTCCAAGATGAAGGTTTGCACCTCTTCACCTGTACACTAACACAAACACACATTTGTATAAAAAACAGGGAAAATTAAATAGCATGATTGTAGGCGATGAGTGTAGTGTGTGTGTGTGTGTGTGTGTGTGTGTGTGTGTGTGTGTGTGTGTCTGAGAGAGAAGTCATTCGGGATGGGGATGGCCTGGACAGTGTTGTCTATTCATGGACAAGAGCAGCAAATTCTGAAAAGAGAGATAAGGAAGGGAAGGAGGGGGGGGAGAGAGAGAGAGAGAGAGAGAGAGAGAGAGAGATTTTTACTTAGAAAATATAAGTTATTACGAATTAAAGTATTTAACTTTAATTTGTTATTTACTATATAAATTACCAGGTAAAAGTGGACACACCTTAATCAATGGTCTTTGGTTATTCTTGCTCTTTTCTAAATTTTAGAACAATTAAATTGATATATTAAGAGATATTAAACAATCTCCTAATAACAGTTCATGTGTGAACTTTTTTTTCCAGATTCTTTATAGTACATGAAGATAGTGGTCTTTCTTGAAATTTTCCAGATGGACTGAGTAGGTTCTATTCATCAAATTACATAATATACAGCATGTGTTATCTGATATCATTGTTCAGTACTGTTGTACAGTATAGGAAATAACAAAATATATGATAAATAAATGAAGGAAAATCATTGAATTTTAAACTTATACTATAATTAAACCTACATATTTTGATTATGGGCAAACAAATGTCCAGAATGTCCTCTCCAGTTGTGCCATTAAGTTTTTCTTTCCCTGGAACGAAGGGTTACTTATTCCAGCATGACAATGCCCTGAATACAATCAAGAACCCTATAAACCTGAAAAAAAAAAAAATGCCCCACACAAAGCCCTGACCTCTACTCCACTGAACACCCCTGGGATGAAATGGAACACCAGGCCTTCTTGCTATACATCAATACCTGACCTCAGTAATGCTTTTGCGGTTAAAAGAGCACAAATAACAGCCAGAATTAAGTGAAAACCTTTCCCAGGACAGTGGCGGCTGTTGTAGCAACAAATAGGGATAAACTCCTGTATATATTAATGGCCATGGTTTCGAAATGCGAGGTTCAAGATGCACATAAAGGTGTGTTGGTCAGGTGTCCACATACTTTTGGCCATACAGGGTACTTTTAAATGTATCTGTTTGTAATAAAAATACTTAAATCAAGTGCTCTTGTTTTAATCAGTTGTGTTGTTGCATTTCCCACCTTCCACTCCAATCTTGCCGTCTCCATCTTTATCAGCTACTTTTAAGAAGGCTTTGGTTTCTTTATCAGTCAGATCTCTTCCATTGGAAGCAAAGCCCTTCAGTACAAACCTTCATTCACATCACACACAAAAACATCAGAGACACTGAGAATTAACCTCAAACACACACTGAATAAATAAACCCATGCTGGATGTGCATGTCTCACTTTAACTCTTCTTCCTCTATAAAGCCGCTGTTGTCAGCATCCAGTACATGGAAGGCCTTCTTCACATCATCAGCCGATTTTGCCTTCAGCCCCACCATCTCAAAGAACTTCTTATGGTCAAATGAGTCAGCAGCTATAACAACATCATAAAATTAAATCGTGAATACTGTGTACAAGTCACTTTAATCTTAACAAAACTGTTGGTCATTGGTCAAAAATATACGAGGGGTGTGCTTGCATCGAGGTTAGGACTATACAGGGGATGCGGCGGATAACTCCCAGACGAGTTCCTGTCATGCGCAAGTGCTGTTCATGAATGAATGTTTCTACAGCTCCCATAGACAGATGCGCTATTAAATAAATGTAACTTGTTCTAACTTGGCGACAAGTTTTACAAGGATTTTCAACACTCAGGCTTTTCCTTTGCTGAATGGTCATGGGATTGACTGACCTCAAATGGGATCGTAAGACTTCCTTATAATGTTTCTAGCATTCAAATGTTTTACTGCGGCTAAGAGCCTCTTCACCATACAAGACTTTTGTAAATGTCAGTTGGTTTTATCCTTCATTCACAAGAAATTTCATCACAAGTTCCGGTTTGACTAGAACGCCATTTGTAGACAAGGTCTAGTTTTTGGCTATTCATCATCATTAAGTGTGATTCTTCCTTTAAGGCCAAAACCTGCTGCAATGATAACTCTGCTGTAAGAATGTGTCTGACAAAACTGCACCAGCTAATAATAAATGCATTCTTTACCTTTGAATGCATCCAGGGCTTTCTTTATGTCATCAGCGTTCAGGATGCTGCTCATTGCCATTTTTGCAGCTAGATAAAGAAAAATAGATGGACAAAGGGTGAGTTAGAGAGACACAGAGAAAAAGAGACAGTTAATATATTTTCTTAGGTTGAGGAGTTACTTGAATGAATAAGGTAAATGAGGTGATAAACATATAAATAATAGTGCGGGAAAAAACAGAAGTCGTATGCAGTTCGTGTGAATGCATTTTAAAAATGTGCAACTGAAAGCCAGTTCCTTATTCAGCAGAAATGAGATGTGCAGTTTTCCACAGAAACACAGACCCACACTCCCACACAAGTCTTACATGTCTCCTCCTATGCATTGTGTAACCTCTCATGGTGCTTCAATGATTTTACTTCTCAGGAAACTTATTTTTCACTCCTTGTATCATGTAAAGTTTATGTCCTCCTGGGTTTCATTACACACCACTAAAATGTGCCGGCAGATATTTTCTTTCATGTCTCTTTTGCATGATACATCCGTCCTCAGCATATTATCTATCCTGCGATGGAAACTGATTTGAACTAAGACAGGTTATGAGTGATTTGAAACTTTGACTAAAAAAATGTGAATAAACGTTAATAAAACATTTTTAAGATTTGGTCTTGAGTAAGTGCTTTAGAGTTATCTGGGGAGCTTTTATCACATTTCATTAGTTTCCTTTCTTTTCCTTTTAAAACTGAAATATTGAATAAAGCATTTTATTTTGTTTCAGTACATTATATAAATTGTAATTACAATTTATTTTAAAGGCACCTAAATACACTTTTTTGTCATTTTAAAGACTGCCTTTTACATTTTAAAGTTTTGCCGTTCTCTGGTAGTGCAAGGCTCAGCAGTAACTCGTGTACATAGACACTGCAGTGAAATATTTGCAAGAGGAGTGAAACACAGGGAGTTTGAGGTATTAAAAAATGCATTATCTGAGCTGGAGCATTAACAGACACACTTTGGGGGAGCTCTGAGACCTGTGTTAGCTTGTTAAAGAAATAGTAAAATATTAATTTATATATTCTTTTTAAAATATGCATAAAAATCAGACAATCTGTATCATTTAATTTGTATTCTCTCTATATATAAGTTCTGCATCTGTATTATACTTTTTATCGTCAACAATATTTTTTTTTTCCTTTTGGTCTGCTGTTACCCCCCACAAAGTTTGTTACTTCATTTATCAATCCAGCAAATTTGTGGAGGTAGGATAATTTGTATTAAAAGATTAAAAGCTTGAGTGAACCCTTTGTGGATTAAAGCCCTATGAACACCACTGCTACATCAACTGAAACCCATACATAAGTTTAGGAAAAACAAATTTAGGATCTCTGTTGATAAAGAGGCCAGGATGGCAATACTAGAATGACCTTTTGACCTTTGAAAATCCCCTTCCTTCAACAAATTTGAAAATCCCCTTTCTTCAACAGATTTGCTCAGAGTTTGAGCACCTGCTCCTGCAGGTGATGAATACATGCACAGAACACTGCACACCTTGCAGCTTTCATTTTAGCTGCCGTTTCACATTGCTGTCCTATCTTCAGGTAAATGTCAACTGACTGAAATTTAAGCTTCAGAGCGCTGACCTCGAACGACCTCAGTGATGTTTGCCCTGATATAATCGCATTGTCTTTGCAGGTGAATAAGCTGCATTCAGCACTAGCTACAGTTCTACAGACCACCGTTCCTACCTGTGAAATTTTAGTTGTTGTTCTTTTATATGCTCCTGTTAGGGGTTGCCAAAGCATATCATCCGAACTGCATATTTGATTTCCCCCTTTTTATTCAAGCTTGGGACTGGCACTGAGAGTATCCTGACATTGGTGTGGTTCCCCACCTAGGAATCGAACGGTAGTCTTTGATACAGTGGTCTCCCACTGTATCAATGGGGATGCTCCTATTTCTGAAATGCGCAGTATTAAACAAAAGAAGAACAACCAGTGAAGACTTGCTTTGTAGGAAATAAAATTGATTCTATTTTTCCAATAAATGTACATACTGTATAAATAGGAATATAAAATCAGCTATATTAACCATTTGGAACGTTTTTACACCTATGTATGAATGCAGTTACCCAATCAGCCATTTGTTTGGCAACAAAACATGCAGATACAGTTCAAGAGATTGAGCTTAATGTTTCATCAAACATAAGAAGGAAACAATGTGAACTCAGTGACTTCGACCTGGAGCTGGTAAATGGCACCAGACTGGTTGGTTTGCATCCTGATCTCCTGGGAGTTTTACACACAATAGAGTCTGGAGTTTTCACAGAATGGTTTGAAAACCCAAATCCTCCCATGAGGAGCAGTTCTGTGAATATAAGGAGTTGAAAAGTACCAGTTAAAAGTTTGCACACACCTTCTAATTCAATGGTCCTTCCTGATTTCTATTTCTTTCTACGCTGTAAAACAATGTTGAAGGCATCCAAAATATGCAATAATCTTCTTTGAACAGTTGATATTGAGATGAGTCTGCAAGTTATGCTCGGGAAAGCCTTTATAATGGCTCTTCATCTGAGGCGCTGTTAATTGGTGATTTTTGAGTCTGCTAATTCTAAATGAACTCCTCCTCTGCAGCAGAGGTAAGTTTTGGTCTTGGGATGGCCTACAAGTGAACCAGTTTCATCATGGTGGTTGATGGATTGCTCAAAGGCACTTGACAATACTTGCAAGTGTTTTAAAATAACAATTGACTGTTTTTGTTGCTTAATTACATACAGTATGTGCTATTTTGTAGTTTTGAAATCTACAGTATTGTTCGAGGATTTAGAGAATAGATCACTAAACATGAAAAATCAGTGAATTAACACTTGAAGGTGTGTCCAAACTTTTGACTGATACTGTAGGTGTATTTTCATGTTAATGAACAAGTTGTGAAACAGAGTTGTGAAACTGCTGGAGGAACAAGTGGCAGTGCTAAAACCTTAGTTTTGTGGATATAGTGTTTAATATTAAGAAAAATAGATATTTTCCTATTTTATTATTTTTGGTAAGCTAATCAACACTATTATTTCAATCATAAATTGTGTACATATATGTTGTAGTCCAGCACATGACAGTTACCTTTGATAAGGTGTTAGATTATTGATTTATTTGGTAATGTCCTGCTGTTCATTATTAACATATCCTGTCCAAAGAGCAAACCAGAAAGAACAATGGAAATGTACCTTCACAAGGCCAGACAGTTTGTCAAAATGTCTGTATAATGAAAAGTAAATAGTTATTAGAATGATCATTTTCTTTGTTAAAGGATAATAGTAATGTAAATATATAGAGTAAAAAAGTGATAGGAAGATCCAGGAAGTAATAAAACTATAATCAGCATGACGCAAATACAGTAATTGGGCAAAGAGCAAGCGTGGTGATGGTGATGGATTCTTGCTTTATCATTTATCTTTATCTCCAAAACAATTAAAAACAAGATAGAGATAGAGGGAGAGAGAAACAGATAGAGACAAATGGAAATCACAAGTAAGTATCAGAATTCTCCAGGCTTAGCAGATCTATTAAGACCACAATGAAAAAGAAATATTGTACCGTTTTCCTGTCATGTAGAGATATGTGGTGTGGGGTGAGGTTGAGGTCCTGGGTTTAAATTAATACACGGTCAGAAGTACACTTGCATGGCTACAACTATGTTTAACAAAATACACTGATCAGCCGTTCCATTAAAACCAGTGACAGGTGAAATGAATAACATTGCTTGTCCTCTTACAGTAGCACTTGTGTGGGATATATCAGTCAGTAAATGAACAATCAGTTCTCAAAGTTGATTTGTTGTAAGCAGTAAAAATGAGCAAGTGTAATGATCCGAGTGACTTTAACAAGGGCCAAATTGTAAAGGCATCTCCAAGGAAGGACAAGCATAAACTGCTGAAAAAAGAATGATGGTTATGAAAGAAAGGTGTCAAAACACACATCAGTGCTGTGTATGGAGCTGTGTAGCTGAAGAACAGGTCAGAGAGCCCATATTGGCTTTTGGCAGTAGGCAATCCAGTGAAGTCAGATTGATGCTCTGGGCAATGTTCTGCTAGAGAACCTTGTGTCCTGGCATTCATATGGATGTTACCTTGACACATACCACCTACCTAAAAGTTCTTGAAGGCCAAGTGAATAATTTGACAGCAGAATGAATTTTTAACAAGAGTGTTAAAAAGCATACATGCCAAAATATCAGGTTAAAATTATTTGGGTTGTACATGTATGATTTTTGTGTAATTTAGCAAAAAGCTATAACTCCATATCCCACAGTTTTTACACAATGGCCTGCTGTTGCACTTTTGGTTTATTACATATGCAAGTATCAATAACATATTCATTGAGTTTAAATAAAAACATACCAAACTCTTGCTTTGATTGTGTTCTCCTTAATGTGTCGTTTTTCCCTAATTAGATCAAGTTAGAAGATCATGAGAAACATTATGAATATTATAGAAAAATTTTAGTTTGCAGCATCATCAGCCTCCTCCCCTACCAGTTATAGTTTTACTTCTTTGGTGACCGCAGCACCTTCTCATAACAGGTTTATGTGCCATATGTCTGTGGTATCCTACCATCATACCATTGATAAAAATCCTAATGCAGAAAAAGAGAAGTGGACAAAAGCAGATGCAACAAACACAACAGCTTCCCACACAGACTGCTATTTCTCTGCTTAATTTTTTATTAATAAATATTACTGTAACTGCATCACAATCCCCAAATACACCAAACTACTGCTGCTGATAGCAGGAGAAAGAGGAAAAAAAGATAATAAATATCAATTTGGAAGTGAAACAGAAGGTTGCACTACAAACTAACTGTGGTTACATTACAGCTTTCCACTTTAGCTTTGTTAAGTATATAACATGCCATTTGCACAACATCCAAATCACACATTGTCCTATTTTACAGAACATATTGTGGACGTTAACTGATACATATACTTGTATTTTATTAATAATGTGGACCTGAAATGACAGAGTGTAAATTAGCTTTTCTGGCTTCAACATTCCCTAAAAATCCAATAAACACATTTAATTCGCTCCCGGCACCCACTATCAATCACATGACAGAAACAAGGCAATTGGAAAACCTACACGCTTATAAAACGTATGATGCCTAATACATCAAGTGTGTATCATTAGTATTAAAAATTGAACCATGAGAAATGCTTTTTATTGTCATCCTTAACCATCGTTTGGTTGTTACATTAGTATGCTGGCTAAGCTAATCTGTGAAGACTAAGATAACTAGGAGTTTTACAAAAAAAAAAAAAAGTAGCAATAATTTGAAGATCCGATCCTTCTCTCTCTTCGGCGGAACACATGGGTCTTTGCTCATTTTTCAATTTGCATAATTTTCTCATCAGATCAGGTTCATCTGAGATATCTTGGATAAAAGACACTAACAACTTTCTTTTTTAAAGTTATTTTGTTTTACACCCTAACAAAGTACACTATGTACCTATTTACAAATCATGTTTCTGGACTATAAAGGTACAAAGTCTGTCTGAATACTACAAATCTCATGTTTTCCAGAAAGGATCTAATGCACTTTAGCATGTGGTCCTATATGTACTGTATATTGAATAACCGATAAGTGGTCATGTGACTTGAATGTGCTGGGTCAGATTTCAATGTGACTTTTTGCCTCAGTATGCACAGAGCACTGATGTCAGTCAGCAGTAGCACAGGGATTGCTAAAACAGCTGAACTGAGGTGTCTGCCTTTCTTCCTCCTTTCCTCATCTCTATAAATTATCATTATTATTATACATTATACATTATACATTATTTACAATAATAACTTATTATTATTATTATCACTATTATTATTTTTGCTAAAATCTCATCCATTGTAAAAGTCACTTGTAATTATGAATTTGAACCATCATGACATGCAAATCCATTTGGAATTGGGCGGAGTTTTTATTGAGTCTTTTTCTAGTTATAGCTTCCTGCACTGAGGATCCTCTGAGATTATCTTCTTTTACGCTTATTCTCTCTTTATCGCTCTTTTTTATTGCTATTTTCGGCTTCTAATTCTAGTGCACTAAACACCAACCTCATCAGAATAGCACATCTTCTGCCTTGACCCTGATAAGACCCTGTGGACAAATTACCTACATGTAAAAGCGTCCACCACAATGAGAGAAACACTCTGTGTAAATAAATATACTTACTTATTTGGAAAAATGTAAAGATGTGAATAATGTGTATTCTGAGATTGTATTAGTTGTTCTTAGGATCGATAGTATAGGATCGATCTGTTTGTGAATAACTGACTAAATGGCACAAAGCATTGTGTGTCATATTCAGCGTTATTGCTTTCCGCTTTAACATTTCCCTTCACATAAATCTGGGTCTTGCAGATGTGCTCTATATCTGGCTAAACTGTTTTCTTTCCCTGTAGGCCGGATCCTTCACTCTTCTTTTCTAATATCTCCCTATATTCTACTTTCAATTAACAACCCCCCTCTCTCTCTCTCTATCTCTCTCTCTTTTTTAATGTCCATCTGTGATACAGAGTTACTTCACTGTTAGGACTAACTTTATCAAACCCATTTGCAGGCCATTAGGTTCACCTCACAGCAAGTAGTCCTGTTCCCAAGAGATAGGACTGAGGGGAGAGATGAAAAGTAAGGTGTTGTAAAACGGGAGGTTGGCAATGTTTTTTTTTTTTTTTTTTTTTTTGCGTGTGTGTGCTGCTGCAACATCTGGTGAAATGAGGGCAGAGCAAGATGTTTTAATGTGCATTTCTGCAATTACATCTGTCTGCTAATCTCTGCCAAAACCAACCCACAAACTATATCCGAAACAATGCAAGCGTGTAATAAAACACTAAACAAATGCAACCTCTGGACTTTAAATGTTTAATCCTGTTTGGCTGTGGTTGTAAAAGATATTGATTAGACATCATCCGTACACAGAGCACTATAATTGCTCTTCTAAAAGAAACTCCTGCATTGTATTTTCTAGGTTCTCATCTCATCTCTCCTTAGGACAAGGGGCAAGAAGAAAATAATCCTATTCAAGTTAGGAAAACAAAAAAGAATAAGCAGACAAAGTGACATGCAACGAGAACAAAGATATACTGTAGACACACGACAGGCAAGACAGGATTCCAGAGCAGCACCAAAAAAGGCTTCCACACAAAAATGTCAAACTTTAAATCTCAAGAAGATTCAGACAGTCAGAAAAGTCAGAATCCTCATTTGATGGGTAGTGTACAGTGACATCTTAGAGAACCCTACAAAAACATAGTGATTGAATTCCAAAAAGCTCATGATGCATCATTGCTTCGAATAGTAGCATTTCCCATCACAGTTTTGAGGAACTGAAAAACATAGAGTTAGAAGTAATACTTTTAGTTTTGTTGACCAGCGATGTTGAAAGAGAAAGAGAGAGAAAGAGAGAGAGAGAGAGAGAGAGAGAGAGTCTCTGTCACTCCACTAGGGGGCAAGGTAGTGAAATAAATTCATGCATGGGTGAAAGTAGTTTTACATTTTTGCTGGTACTATGTAGCCAGAAGCCAAAGAAAATAAACCATGGAGTTGGTGGACAGGCCTGTAAATATCTTAATTTCCTCCTTTTATCTCCACTTACACCAATATACTGGTCTTATGGTTATGGCTCCAAAGGACCACTGTGTGTGGTGGGCCGTGTTGTTCAGCACCAGGATTTTAGTGGCGGATAATTTGGGTGCTGTGGATTGTGGTGTGGGACCTCTGTGGATCAGGCTTGTTTGTCTGGTGCATCCCATGGATGCTCGATCTGATCAAGGAATTTGGAGGCTGTGTCAGCAACCTTAAACTATTTGCCTACTAAGCACTGTACGTGGCAGGCTGAGATGTGCTAGGTGTTTTAAATAAATTTCTCTCACGGCTAGAGTTGACCTTTTTCAGCAGTTAAGGTGCATTGACTTTTTTGTGGGACTGAGTCGGGCAGGTTGGACTTTGGGCCCAATGGGCATAGATAGTCTTGGGTGTCCATGGTGATGAGGATCATGGTCACCCAAGGCTCATCTATGCCCATGGGGCCCAAATCCAGGTATATTATTATTATATTATTACCCTAAAAATCATCTTTCTTTTTTTTTTTTTTTTTGTTCTCAGTTTCTATTCCTCTTCTGTAATTCTGCTCCACTGGTGCTCCACTAGGCTCTGAGAATTGTTGAGAAAATCAGTTATGCTTTAGACTATCTTTGCCTATTAATCCTTAATCTAGCCTTGTCTCTGAGAGATTAGGAACAGGAAAAAGTGAGAATGAAGTGGGATCAGAGAAAGACCGTGGAAGAAAGATAAGTGAAGTCAAAAAAAGTGCAGCGATGGTTTACTGCAGAGCTGACTCAGTGGCAGGCTTCAGATAAGGTGCATTCTGACAAGATATTTCTGCGGCATCCGCAAACAACAAGTTCAACACCAACTGACAGAGCACGCAAGAGACACATTTTCTACAACAAAACAAATGGCATCCCTTCCAGATCATTTCACACCACTGAGCACTGATAGACCAACCGAGGCCCCTATCTATGGTAGTGAAATTATATTAAAGAACAGATGAGCACTCAAAGTCCCACATAATCTTGGGTATATTTATCTTTCAGGGTTACTTTCAAAGTGATCATAAAAACCTTCAAAGCCTATAAATGGAATATTGAACTTCTATAATAGAGAAAAAGCTTGTAAATGAGTGCAAGAGGCAGACAGACAGTGCTAAGCTGTCACGGTCAGGTGCACTGATGATGAGATGGCAAGTCTCCAGCCAACCTGACTGTTATGAGACACCTGCTGGTATCTGCAGGTTATCACATGACCCTGCCAGCAGGGCATGGCGAAGAGATTATGGAAAACCATCTTTCTTTCTTGCTCTTACTCTCTCCAGTGTAATTCTGCTCCACTGGTGCTGTCGGGATATGAGAATGCCTTTTGCTCTTCCATATTTCAGCACAGTTCATAACAGAAACCCAAATTCAAGCCCAAGGGGGGATGGTGAGAAATTGAAAGGTGAAGGTTTGATTGAATAAAAGAAGTAAAAGTTATGGAATAAATAAAGGAAGCTATATGTGAAGTGCATGATCAATGAGAGAGAGAGAGGGAAATATAGAAAAGACAAGAAGGAAAAGCAGAGTAACAAGATGAATTTAGAGGTTATGGAAGGCATAGCCAGAATGCCCAATGGGATTATCTTCGATCACTTTGGGCATTCTGGCTATGGCATCAAAAAAACAAACAAACAAAAAAAACAAACAGCTGCTGTAAAACATAAAATGTCACCCAGAAAATAAAGCAAAAGGTTAAACCCTACCAAAGCTCAGTTGGCTCCACGATGTTAATGATGCATAAGTGTGAACGTTACTTGACAAGGTTAAAACACACACTGACCTTTACAAGACCCAAATACAGGCAACAGTAAGGTGGATTCTGAGGTGGATTGTTAAATGTGAGAAATATATTATTATTATTATTATTATTTTATTTATTAATTTATTTAAAGGTCTAGTGCTTACGACTTTAAATCACATGCACACAGACAATATGAAGGGCAAAAATTAAGGAACAGGGTTTTTGTTAGTGATGTACAAAGGTGTTCAAGTCAAACCGGGACTTGTGAGGAATTGTGAGATCTGTGGGATCTACGGGATCTTTCTGTAGGAACTGTGCACACAATCATTCACAAACATCACTTGCACATTAGAGAAACTTGTCTGGGAATAACTACCATTTCCCCTGCAATGCTCCATGCACTTTTCACATGTTATGCTATTAAAGTGTTCCTTGGGTTCCTGGAGGCCAGTGTTTCAGACGTGAAGATAATCCAGACTCAAAATGCAACTGCCGCTATTTGACACTCAGAAAAAAAAAAAAGTCTAATAATAGTCTTCACTAAAAATTCAATGGTTTTTGTGAAAGGGCCATATTCCAGAAGAGAAGCTGAAAATGAACCAAAATCTGCTCTAAGAGTTCCTGGTCAGGATCAACCCTCAATTGATCAGATGTTTAAGGAGATAAATGTAAGTCACTCTGGATAAAGGTGTCTGCCAAATTACAAAAAAATGTTAATGAAAAAATTTTAAAAAATCGCTTTCATTTGTTCACAAAGTTCCTTTAACCAAAGGAATGATGCGAGATGAGAAAACATGTACGTGAGAGCTGTGTGGCTCAGCTGGCTTCTATTGAGCTCCTCTGATGTGACAGATAGTCACTCAAATTGTATCAGTAAACACTGGGAAGAACACACTACAGGTGTCAAGAGACCGAGTAAGAGAGAAAGAGATAGTTTCTGTGAATTAATGAACTCCTGATGAGGCCACAGCTGCTTCTCTGTGTTCCTTTAATAGTCTCTACTAATCCATATGTTTAATACATCCACAGAATGGAAAAGGAAATGAGCTCAATAGGAGGAGAGAAAACGGAGAGCTTTTTTATTATCTGCAGTAAATTAACAAGACTGAGACCGGGTCATTTGGTGTTAAGAGCAAACGTAATGCCTGGTTTATGTTTTTTGGGAGAAAAACAAAAAACACTGCAGTATGTGTGTGTGTGTGTGTGTAGGTGTGTGTGTGTGTGTGTGTGTGTGTGCATCATTTCATTTTTTGACAAGCATTATTAGCGGCACTTGTGTTGCACACACACACATTGGTGTAGTATTATTCGGGAATGTCTGTACTTGTTCACACCAAACACTGTGACCTTTAAAAAAGTGTGTGTTCTTGCACGACATCCAATATTGTACTCTTTTGAAAAAAATACGCTGCAGTGATTTTAGTCGTTGTTGTTCTGAAACTAGATTGCATCTTCCTTTAAATAAGTGGATATGATTTACAACTGGCCATGTAAGAAAAGGTCTGAGGACACAGTGGATTACATGGTTTCTGATTGGGTCTAACCTATACATCCTTCTTCCAGCAATGCAGCACTGCTCATGCATGTCGGAAGTTATATATACAGGGAGTGTAGGGAGAACAGGGCAAACAATAAATCTTCCTCTGAACCCAGAGGACACTTTGATTACAACATTTTTATTTCGGTCTTGTAATTCTCTCTCTCTCTCTCTCTCTTTAAACTCTAAGTGTAGTCTGCCATGCTGTTGGAGTTACGCGCTCACTGCTTCAGGCTGCACCAAGTTCAGCCGCATTGCGGCTCACAATCTAATTCCACTCTGGGGCTTTTCTCAGGTGCACCCTCTAAGGAGCTGCTTCACTAGTCCAGGGCACCATATCCTAATTATCATCAATTACAGGGGCTCTGCGTATGGAGGAGAGGAGAAGACAAGAAGACAAGAAAAGCTACGCAGCCATTAAGAACAGTTCATGCACCAGCTGCTCATGTGCACTCAGGGGTTCGGCTTTTAATCTGATCCATTTATTTCCCACAGGCTAAGTGTAATGCAGCAGTGAAAGCATGAACCTGCACTAAAATGTACTTAGGGATCAAACATGTAGACACAAGGCGTATGCTGTGCTAATTCAAACTGGTACCAATTATTTGTCTGAACATTAACAATTATAGACGTCGAAGAACCCAAATGAATAGTTAATTTCTAGTAGATTGGTTGTTTCATTCAGCTTTTAAATTGTCCTAATGAAATTTCTGAAGTATCTGAAGTCAGTATAGGTTGATGAATGTAAATCTGCTAAAGATTTAGGGGCTAAGAAAGCCAAATCTCTCAAAGATTCATTCCTTCATTCAACCACTTTGTCCTGGTCAGTGTCACAATGGATCCAGAACACTGACTGTAAAGTGGAAATTTACCAGAATGCCAATATTGTTCCAAAATACATGTCTCTCTGAAGCTGGGGCATTGGTGGCTCAGTGATAGGCAGGTAGGTTTCCTGCTTGAGTTCAATTCCCACCCAATGCCCAAACCCCAGCCACTGGATGCAGTGCTGGTCCCAAGCCATGATAAAAATTGAGGGTTGCATTAGGAAGGGTATCCAGCGTAAAAAACCTGTGCCTTGCTGTGCGAATCAAATGGTCCTTGTGGTGACCCCTCAACAGGAGCAACTGACAAACTAACATTAATGTGTTTCTGAAGATAGCGAGCAATCATATTTATCCAGTGATCTCCATTCTGGCTGTTTTATTGATTTACAATATTTTGTAATATTGGCATGAGAGGCAGAATTAAGAAAATGAAGAGGGGGTTAAAGCACTAATATGTTTGTTGTCATCTTAATGACCCGGCATCCCATGTGGGGTTGAATACTCCCACATTGCGACCATGGTTACCAGAATAAGCTCCAGATCTATTGAGACCTTGATCAGAATAAAGCAGTTACTGAAAGCGAGTGTGTGAATTTTCGTCTAATGAACTGTATGATGTAGAAATGATATTACTACCATTCACTGAAATCATTTAGCTAAAACAATGAGAACACTATAGCCTTATAACACACTGCATGACAGTTTTAGCAGGGTCAAATTATTGGCCGGCATCTGTCAAAGAAAACTACTAATGGCATGTGAAATGACTGTAATTTCAGTTTGTGGAAGAAATGTGGTCGGAATCAAATCATGATTGGAGATCACTTTAGCACATGGTGAAACTTCATTGTAAAAAGGAGTACAAATCACAGCTATGTTTAATAGTGAAAGTAAGTGAGTGAGTGAGTGAGTGAGTAAGTAAGTAAGTCAGTCAGTCAGTCAGTTAGTTAGTCAGTCAGTAAGTAAATCAGTCAGTAAGTAAATCAGTCAGTCAGTCAGTCAGTAAGTAAATCAGTCAGTCAGTCAGTCAGTCAGTAAGTAAATCAGTCAGTCAGTCAGTCAGTCAGTCAGTCAGTCAGTAAGTAAATCAGTCAGTCAGTCAGTAAGTAAGTAGGTACAGTAAGTAAGTATTTCCACAGGAACAATGTGATGAAAACTCACAAGATTGGGACCGAACAGCTGTGTGGCCATAAGAAAACCACATGTTAGTGACTAATTAGAAGAAAAAGCTTCTATAGGGAACACAAAAATTGTACTTTGGTGCAATGGAAAAGGTCATGTGTTTTGATGAGTCCAGATTGACCTTACTCAAGAGTGATGTCAGTGTCAGTGTAGCTATCAAGCTGGGGTTGCTTCAGTTGGTCAGGTCTAGGCTCAGAAACATTATGTGGCAATAAAATGAAGTCAGTACCACATCAATTGATTTTTTCCCCCTTTCCTGATGGCATGGGCATGTAGCAAAAAAAGTGGTTCTGGGGGCATGGGGACCCTTTTTCATACAAGAATTGGCCACCACAATGCTGTAAAATGTTGCACCATCAATTATTTATTTATTTATTGTTATTTTACTATACTTAAGCACAGAAATTGATATATTTTTTTTGTACAATATAAAGATGTGTGGTATAGTGTTTAGTCAGAATCATCATGCCCCATTGAACATCACAAATCATGTTAAAGTTTAGGATAACTAGGAAAGAAAATACTTAATGATAATTAGTCTAGCATTTAGAGTATCTCTTTTTCAAAAATATTTTATACTATATATAAAATATTTTTTACTTATCCCAGTATTTTATACTGATTATTATAATGATGCAATATTATACTGATTATTATTATTATTATTTATTTATTTATTATTATTATTTTTTTCATTTAGTCGTGTCCAATTCCTCCCCATCACTAGGGGGCCCCCACATTAAGCGACTACTACCACTCAGTTCGGGAGGGCCGAAGACTATCACATGTTTCCTCCAAACCATGTGACGCCAACCGACTGCATCTTTTTCGAACTGCTCGCTCACGCACCATTGGGGGCGGCGTAACACACTCGGAGGACAGCGCTATCCGCTCTTTCCGCGTGCGTGAGCTCACAGACGCCCCTGATTGGCACCAAGTATCTCTCATCCCTCCCCTCTGAGAGAGCTCAGCCAATCAGCTCTCTTTAGACCTCCGGCTGCGAGAGGTTACAGCATCACCATCAAACCAGCGATCTCTGGATGATAGGGCGAGCACTTTACCACTGCGCCACTAATTATTGATTAATTATTTAAAATTCATCTTATCATGATTAGGGTTGCAGGAGATTCATATACACCCTGGATGGGACACCAGTCCATCCCAGTACACAATATACACATTCATACTTATATATACAATATTGTCTATATTTTGTACAGCTACGTTAAATATAATGTATATTTTGTTCTTCTATTTTTGTCTAAGTTTTTCTATATGTTATTCTTAGCGGTCATATAAGCATTTCACTGCATATTGTATGTGTATGGGACAAATAAAATTTGAATTTGAATTAGGTATTTTTAGCTTAACCAATCCATTCATGTGCATGCATTTGAGATGGGAGGGAAATTTGACAACATGGAGAAATCCACATGTGAAACTTTGCACAGAGAGTAAATCTTTATGGTATTTAAAATACTGCAGCAACAACAACAACAACAACAATAATAATAATAATAACAACAACAACAACAACAACAACAACACTACTACTACTCCTACTACTACTACTACTACTACTACTACTACTACTACTAATAATAATAATAATAACAACAACTACTACGTTAGAAACTACATTGGTACGGTATGTAAAAATCATCACCAACAACAACCAAACAGGAACCTTAAAATTGAATGTGATTAAGTTAAAAGCAAAACATTTTTAGAATAATCTGTTATAGTAGTTTGACAAAAAAGTTACAAAGAAAAAATTAAGTAAAGAATAAAGATTAAATGCATCTTAAAAACCTTTAAATGAAAACATATTGCAAATATAATGTCTTATTAAAATCTGATAAAGATTAATTATAAATTGATACATTAATAATAATTAATTAAAGTAAAACATAATAAAGAAACCTCTCAAGGCTAAAAACATGAAACAGAAAATGCTGAGAAATCAGCACTCTGCGAATCAGCTGCTTGTAGTTGTTGTTTTTTTGCCTCATTTAGCAAAATTAGTCTGCCATCTGGAATAGTGCAGTCTGCTCCTTTAAATAGGCTACAATCAGTTCAGTTTGTGCAGGAGTGCTCTCGTTACCAAAGCACGCGTCCGTCCTTTGTGTGACACATCTTTATGACTTTATGGGAAATGTCACATACATTTTATGTGATTATTTGAGAACTATGTGATCTTGAATATGCTGACTCCAGCATCCATCTGACTAAAACAGCAACTAAAACAACAATCTGTCAGGAATAAGGCCATATGTTTTACAAATATAGAAATAAATAGGTACATATTGTGAACACAAAAATATATACATGTACAGTATATAAAAAAATTAATCATGTGATTAGAAATGTATCACATATATCAAAGCAAATGCATTATATGTGACAAATCTGAAAGTGAAAATGTGAATAATGTTTATCATGTGCAAAATTCACTTTTTGAAGTTGAAGTGTGACTTTCGGGAAAGGGTTTGTAAACCAGTGCATTTTTGCTGACTCGTTATTACTTTTTTTCCCTCCGTCTAGCACAGCTAACTTCTGTCTAGCAGTTTTTTTTTTTTATTCTATAGGCATGCATTCCTTCATTTACTAATTTACAAAATATTCCATAATTGATTTGCAACACTATTTCTCACTAGCTAAAGTTACATACAATATATGAAACAATATGAAACAATATTTCCATATCCAATTAAAATCATCGTGCTTTAGAGATTCCAACATAACTGTTTAAATGGAAGCTGATTCGATGTGTGTTTACATGCTCAAAAACCTTTAATCAGAATGTAACTATTTTGAAATGCACAAAGTTGTTCACATTCAGCATTCAATCAGAAATACAGCAGAAATACAACAGAAATACAACAGAAATACAACAGAAAACAATAATAAATTTTTTTTTCAATTTTGAGGTTAGGTCTTAAGCTTCACATGTTGATTGGTTAGATGGTTTGGTATATGTGAATTGAGAGCCAATCACAGCCTCAGACAGTGGATACAATTTTGAGTTAAAGGCTAGTGGGAGAGAGTTGTTCTCACAGAGTTTCCTGCTCACGGATGGAAGCAAAATTTCACTCATCGCATCATTTAATGTTTTTCCCCCACGTGGGGCAAACATGCATAGAAAAAATATATTTATTCCAACAACAAAGAAAAGATCAGATCAAGTTTTTACATTAAATTTACCTAATGAATGGATCATCAAAGGGTTACATCATCCCTGTGATTCCTATTAAAAATTTACTCCAGTGGGGCCGAATCAGTTAAGACTGTATAGATTGAGGTGTTTACATGATGCACTTTTATTCTGATTGGGATGATTGTTAGTGGAATATTAGGGTCAATGTGAAAGCAGATTATTATTTTTTCTCTGCTTTTTATTTTTGTATTTGAAGGCTTCATGGCTGCATTGGGAGATCATCTAATCAGTCTAATTTTTAATGACATAGAACTTTGAAGAGTGGCTCTTGTTTCTTGTTTTGCAACATTTGCATTTGACATGTGTGGGAATATAAGTGCATGTGCATGCACATGCTTAAATAATGAATGGAAGAAGTACAGTAGGAGAGCTGTTATACAATGAAGGATGGAGAATTCCCATCACACATACTGTAAGATAAAAAATATGTACACATTTTACATAACAAGCCAATTGTAATGTAGTATTTACTGCAACTGAATGGTATACTGCTTTAAATAGAGGTAGTTTATTGTATGAGAAAGGAGGAGGAAAGCAAAAAGGAAAAGATTTTTTCTCTGGCATCTATAAAGTAAACAGAATATAGCAAAACAGAATTAAGAGGTGTAGGGAATACACTTGCCTTTATACTTAAGTTAAGTTTTGGCTCACTCCACAATGCATCACTGGCCCAAGGATGGACATCCCTTTAACTGTCCCTAACAAGAACCAGTCATCCAATTATCTCATCTATTAAGTTTTTCTTCCTGTAGCCTATATACAGTATATTGCATTTAAAATAGTCATATATTATACAAATCTAATATCCAAAGCTTGGTGATAGTCTCATTAGCAGAGCTGAGTTTGCTAGCTCTATACATTTAATAAATGCACCAACAGTTTCTGCTACTTACATTTAATGAGAGTTCATATATAAAATGTTATAATGATCTCACATGTTGTTGTGGGTCAAACTGTACATGGAAGTTGCAGGTAAAAATTAAGTGACATACCTATGATGAAAATTACAGGCCTCTCTCATCTTTTTAAGTGGGAGAACTTTCACAATCGGTGGCTGACTAAATACTTTTTTGCCCCACTGTGTGTGTGTGTGTGTGTGTGTGTGTGGTGTGTGTGTGTGTATATATATATATATAGTTTGTTTTCACCACTTGCTTGATACTTGAATGTCCTAAAATGACTAGACTATATTGCCCATGCTTCATATGAAGATATGAAAAATATATTTTTTGCCATATTCCTCCTTTTGTTTAATGACTAGAGATAGTTGACTTGAGATAAAGATAGTTTGAAAACTACAGGGGGGAAAGTTAATGCAGTTATGAATTGCAATAGTTTTAAATTAACTTTCTAAAAAACATGTACCAGTCACATTATTACACATGCTTACACCAGTCTCAAAACACCTCTAGTACAAATTAGTCTCGAAACTCGCATATTAGAAGCCATGCATGATCATTTTAAAGTTGAGTTTTGAGACACTGAAGGCATTTGAAGTGGTAAAAAGTCACGTTTATGTACAATCGTACAGGCGGTACGCTCTAAACTATTTACACATTGGTATAGGGAGAAGTGAATTATTTGTTAAGTTTGCTTATAAAATCATAATACTTAGAGAATCACCATGTGCGTTGAATCGGCACATAGGCATTGTGATATTATCGATGTCGGGTGGTCACTGGTGAGTCCTATGTTTATTAAAGAGTTGTCAGCTGCTAATAAACAGAAATAGTGAGGAGAATTTTGATGTACATAGCAGTTGGGTCCGGGACTCAGGAGATTAATGGTTGTAACATATTCCTGACTATTGAGACTTTAACTGAAACACACAAACACACACACACACACACACACACACACACACCGAGATGCTGTGCAAAACAATAATTGAGCATCGTGCCTGTTATGAGATTCTGAAGTGTTGGCCTGTTACTAGATCAATAGTTTGACCTTTGGTGATATGACAGCTGGAGTCAGCTTAGACGGTGATTTCAGCTCTTTCAGCAAAGCTAAAAGACACACGCATACAATCAAGAACAGCTTTGTCTTCAAGAATGTGAGCAATAAGAGATCCTACAACATTTTCAAAATAAAATGAGCAAAAAGAGTTAAAGAAGTTAGAAAGGAAAGTGAATGCAAATGTGTATAATGAGAAGAAGAAAAAAAACATCCTGTAGAGGCAGAAAATCCTCTAAAGACGTAAAGTCAAGCAGACATTACTGAAGGAGATTGAAATTCTTTCACAAATTAACAATCTACCAGACCTGCGGTCTTTATTCAGAAAGCGGTTCTCATTTTCTCCAACACTCACTTACACACCGATAGTCACTCAGCATGCCTTACCGAGAGTGACAGCAGCTGTAATGAAGAACGGCACACAAAAACATAGAGGGAAAGAAAATGAGAAGAGAAAAAGTGAAGAAAAGAGGTGATAACACGGCAAAGCTTAAAAAGAAAAGATGGATGTCGGAGAGTGTAATGAATAGAGGCAGGTAGAGAGAATCAAGAGAGAAGCATGGTTTTCTCCAAAACAAATCTCTTCTAAGCTTCTTTCGCTTTACCTTTTTGTGACCTGCATTCTATCTAACAGCACCACGCATCCTTCTTCACTGCTGCTTTCCTATTCCTCGTGCCTTCTCTATACTCGTTCATCTTTTTCACCATCTCACTTGCTATATTAAAAAAATAGACAAATAGTGCTACTATAAGTCTACTAAAAACTCTAAATGAACTTATATGTCAACTAAATCAATTCCTGCTTAAGCCACCTATATATCTGAATGTGTCTTTCTCTCTCTGTCTGTCTCTCTCTGTCTGTCTCTCTCTCTCTCTCAGTCTCTCTCTCTGTCTCTCTCAGCGAAATTGACAAATGACTCTATCATTAGACTAACAGGAGCCTTCAATAGGACACATTTCTGAGGACAATGATTCCAATTCAGCATTGTTGAAGGTTGAAAGAAAGAAAGGAAGATCAACCTCGATGATGATGATGATGATGATGATAATGATGATCACAATGATCACAGTGCGGTCTGGATATAAACTTGTATGTAATGACAGTAAGAACATTCTGTTCCTTGGCACTGAATCAACATTATTTCATTTTGCTTCTAGATCACAGCAGTGGACTCTTTCTCTCTCTCTCTCTCTCTCTCACACACACACACACACACACACACACACACACACACACACACACACACAC
>JAQMYJ010000008.1:10479833-10502525 GCA_030014305.1 Clarias laeviceps
CCCTTCCCATTGAAAGGTAAGCCAAAATTATTTTGATGTACAGTAAATGTAGTCAAAATACTGTGAACAGCTTGTTATATTTATTGCTTGTTTTTGATAGTGGGGGTCGCAAGATCTTGTCAATCTTCAATTAGGGGTCACTGGCTTGAAAGTTTGAGAACCACTGATGTACCCGGTCGTGTGCTATAGTTAGAGTAAAAGAAAGCTGTAGTTTACTACAGTATTATAGTATGTTGCAGTAAACTGGAATCTTTACTATAGCAATTAGTACAAGCTTTAGTAAACTTGAGTATTGGCTTTAGCAGTTTTATACACACTAGTAAACTATTTGTAGTCCATTATCATAGTAAATTACTATAGTAAATTAGTACAGTAAATATTACTGCTTATAGTCAGTTACTATAGCAACTGACTCCATGTTGTAGTAAACTGTAGTATTTACTTTAGTATTTACTACACGCTCTAGTACACTGTAGTGTTTGTAATAGTAATTATTACACAATGGAGTAAACTGTAGAATTTACTATGGTAATTATGACATGTTGAAGTTAACTGTAGTATATACTATAGTAATTATTACACACTGTAGGAATCTGTAGTATTCACTATAGTATAGTATACATGCTGTAGTAAACTTTTAGAAAAAAAAAATTACTTATTGGCTGCCAAAGTTAAGCTGTGAACACACAAATATGAGTTGCTGCCTGATGGCCTTATTTCAGTTATCTTAGAGAAAGTAAATGAAATGACATTTTACTGCATGTGTCCACTGTTGGAAATATAAAACGTTGTCCAACATCATTGTTGGAGTCTAATAGTTCACTTGTGCTTGTAGTTTTCATGTTAAGCCACTGAATCTTTGAAACATTTACAGAACTCAACAAGGCAGGATGAAAGAATGGAATCCCATCTAGGAAAATCATTCAGACTTTGTTTCAAATCATCGCATGGTCAGGTATATCCAGGAAAGGCAATAACAGCAAGAAGCGTGTTTTTGATGGAAGACTGCAGCTGTAACAAGCTTCCAGAAAGCAGGTTTCAGGAGACACACCATCATCAGGATGTCACACCACCAGTATTAATAGTTAAAAGTGGATGCCATCAGCATAATTGAGCAGTAAATAAGTTAAACAACCATAAGATTGTCTGAAACATCTCTTTAAAATCATTTTCTTCTCCATTATACTATACTGTCCCCCCACTGTCTCATGTAATATGTCATGAACTCTTAACTTTCTCTTCCTTTTCTCATCTTTTCCTCTCTTTCCTGCACACTATTTTGATTTATTTTTTTAGGAGCCCAGTCCATGCTAGACCTCAGATGTAAAATTTCCTCCTTTTGTATTTTTTTCTACCTCTTTTTCCCTCCCATTTTTTTTTTCTGCAGGACTCATTCCCTCAATTCCTATTCTTGTCATGTCCACAGCTTGAGGAGAAAAAAACCCAAAGTGAAATCAGTATTCTAGCAGGGTGGCTCTATATTTGTGTTTGTGTGTGTGTGGAGGACCTTAAAGACTGATTTAAAGCCCTTGTGAACAGAATTTCTTAAGTCAGCACTTTTTATGTTTGGTTGATCTTTATACACACATACGGTACAAAATCACCCAACACATGTTTGCACACACACATGCATACACACGCACACACATGCGCACACACACACGCACGGACACACTCACACACACACACACACACACACACACGCGCACACACACACAAGAGGGAAGTTGAGTTTTTGCTTGGACTTTTATATTAGTTTAAGCACTGAAGCAGTGAATCACTCTACAGCTGTCCCCAAAATGTTTCACCCATGCAAGACTTGGCAATTATTCATTTCTTTAGTAAATGTTCCAAAAATGATAAGAAATGACCCAGACCTACAGCAGTAGACCATTTTACTTTGACCTTTTAATTTTGGCCATGCAGCATTACAGTACATACTTTAAAAAACAACATTTTTGTCTTACCATCCTTGTGAGGACCTTCCACTGACATAATTAATAATGCTGCTAATTAAATCTAGGCCTACACCTAAAATGGAGTTATTTTGACTTATAATTAAGTCTTTTCTATCTATTTTTTTTTTTTATCAGTTCTCCTTATTTGAATCAGAGAAATGTCCTGACAAGGTCACACCGATCAGGTGTTTCTTACCTTGTGGGGACATTAGGAAAAACGCACCTCTTTTCTGCTTAGCATCACAGGTCGCGAGCTAACGCAGATTGCCAAATAAGTAATATACTTTTATAAAAAGTGAAATAAAGTCAGTTTACTGTATTTCACAGTATAAAATGGTGGTAAGATATGTATTTAAATGAAGCTTGAGGTCAAAGATGAATTAATCATCGAGAAAGATTTGGCTCCACTGTGACAAATACCATCGTATATGCAGAGATAATAGTCCAATTCTCTTTTCACACTCTGTCACACCAAGAGAAGCAGAAAGAAAGCTGGCATCTACGATAGTCATTTAATGAATTGCATACACACACACACACACGCACACACACGCACACAGAGTTTTACACATGTCACACAGACACATTTCTTCTCTCTCATGTCTTTGAATTAAAAATAAGCCTACACACTATCTAATCCCACTACTTTAGAAAAAAAAATTTTTTTCCCCACTCTGCCTATCCTCTAATCTCTGCATTCCAATCATTATCCTTTGCGTCCTTTAGCCCCACTCACAGATTACATCTTTGTGTGCTTCCCTTTTTAAGATTGGTACATGTTTATGTGCCCAGAAATTTCAGTCATAATGTGTCAATTAAAATATCTAAGAGTAAAAAAATGTTAAAAAGAGATATACAAGTTATTAAAGATTGTATAAAGTTTTTTTAACCCTCTTGTTACCTTCAAATTTACTAACATCTTTTATCCTTGGGGTTAATTTGACCTCAGAAATTCCAATAATTTAAACTGTTACCTAAGTTTATGTATAAAAGGCACTAAATATGAAAAAAATCAATCATTTATTTTAAGACTTCCCCGGGGTTCTCTCTTTTCATCCTACAGTTTAAAGACATGCAGAGTAGTCTAACTGGTGTTCCTGAATTGTCCATAGTGTGTAAATGTGCATGTGAATGTTGACAGGAGGTCCTAACACAGTAATGCAAAAATGGGAATAAATACAATGGTGACAATTGGCCTCCACATAGTCCATGCAACTTCAGAGGTTCCTGGATTGATCTATCTACAGTATCCATCCATTCATCCAGATAGACACTAAATTCACCTGCTTTTGGACTTTAGTTAAATAAAATGCAAAATGCTTTGGCCATTCCATAACCTGAAACAATAACCTTATTTTTATCTGGAAAAAAATAAAAAAATAAAAAAAAATAAAAAAAATTGTGCCATGACCCGCATGCATTTTTCCTCCAGTGTACACCAGTGTAGAATTTGTTTATTATCCATGTTTTTTTTCTCTTTCAAGAGACCATTTAATAAACATAAGAAAAACCAGATTAAACCCTCAGTAAGACAGGATGAAGTCTATTGGTCCCTTAAGGTCAAAGGCGAGCCTTGTGCTGTTAAGGATAATTGTATTGTGTTTCTTGCTCTACGTGTCTTTCTAGATCCCTTGACTAGATTTAATTTCAATGTATTTAAGAGGGACACCTTCAAGACAAAGAGAAATAACGGTTCCACTTTTAAACACCAAATCTGAGCAACTAGGTCACATCAATGTGTTTATTTAAGGCAAACCTTTTTTTTTAGCCACAATCTCACCAGATTAAAAGAGAATTAAAGACCATTTTAGCTTCTTTTCCCAGCAGGATTCTGCCTAAGTGGTGACCTCATTTAGCAGGTCAGGGATTGGTTAATTGAGTCTACGATGCAGAGAGTGCCATGATGATCTTAGTTTCAGCTAAAGTTAGACACAACCTTCCTGACCTCGGAGACTGGGTAAAAATACTCACCCTAAAAAAGTGACATAAAAATAGACCGCTTACCAAGATCTATTATTTCAAATGGAAAAAAAAGAAAGAAACATTTATAATGTGTAGAGTGGGAATCTAAAGAGACTTGGATAGAAGGAATTATTTTTATAGCATTTACTATAACAAAGGAACTATTTATATTTAAAAGATTGTGATGGAAGCAATCAAACTGTAATATTGCTTCAGACTGTAGCAGATAAGCACTTAAGTCCACTGTAATGCAGGTCCTTAGGGTACTGATGATAAAAAATCTTTCTGCTGCTGATGCTGTTCTTTATTGAGAATAAAAATCACTCAACATTTGGATGTTCTTCATAAAGTGTGAAAATGACTCATGGTGCTGATATTGTACCCATTTGATGATACAGTAGGAATTAATACTAAATGCCTGGGCACATTCTCTCTTGCAAGAGCAGATCAGGTGCTAGGCTTATTGATATTGAAGTCTGGTAACCAACACATACAATATTTAGCATGGATATTTATGTTCATGGATATAACAGTGGAATATTAGAAAAAAAACATTGTCACTTGGGTACTGTATGCATCAAACCATTCAATCTGATGGTGCATACCTTAACAAAGGGGAGAATTAGCAAAAATAGGAAATATGAAAATAAAATAAAATACAAGGGCACTGGTGGCTCCGTGGTAGGTGTTTTGCCTGCCATGCGGAAGGCCTGGGTTCAGTCCCCAGCCAGTGCCCAAACCCCAGCCACTGGATGCAGTGCCGGTCCCAAGCCCGGAGAAAATGGGAGTTTGTATCAGGAAGGGCATCTAGCGTAAAAACCTGTGTCATGCTTGTATGTGTGGACCGGATAGTCCACTGTTGGCGACCCCATGCTGGGAGCAGCTGAAAGACCAACAACAACATATGACAGGATAAATAGGGCAGAGTTGAGAGCAACAGCAGAAACACAAAGCTGTGCATTCCTCTTGTGTGATATTGCTTAATTATCATACACCTGCCATACATGAAGTGACTCAAAGATCAGGTGCTTTCAGGTTACACCCTCCAAGGTGGAAGATTTGATTCTTGCCTTCAGGTCTGTGTGCATGGACTTACAAAACCTTTTCTTTCTTACAAAGCTTTCCTTTTCTGATACTGCCCTCGCCTGTGCCTTCTTTATCCTGTCAGGTACTGACTGAAACATAAAGCAATAATTATACAAACTCCATTTCTTTCCATATCATTTCCATGTCATTTCTTTCCATGTCACTGACTTTCTTTTTGGCAGGACATGTTTCCTATTTTTGCTAATCCTCCTATTGTTAAGGTTGAACCATCAGATCGATGGTCATAAGACTATACACAGGGAAAAATCCACAAGAAGATGGAGCCTCCTGGAATACTGGAATCTTAGAAAGGGTTCTGACAAGTGTGAGTGCTTTATCTGCTTAAATCCTATATGTTCTGCATGCAAATTACATGGGATCAGACAACACACAATGCATGTGTTGGGTACCAGAGTTCAAACGCACTACATTATATCAATGAACCTAACAACTGGTCTGTTCTTGTAAAAGAGAATGTTCCCAGGCATTTAGGATTAAGCACAATTCCTGAATCACCAAAGCATACAATATCAGCACCATGAGTAATTTTCACACTCTATAAAGAGCATCCAAATGTCACACAGTCCAAAGGCATGCAGTTAGCAGATTAGGCTAATTGGCATCTCCAAATTGCATGTGTGGTGTGTGTGCAATAGACTGGCACCCTATCCAGGGTGTATCCTGACTCGTGCCCCAAGTTCACTAGGCGTGACCCAATACAGGATAAGTGTTATAGAGAATGAGTAAGTTGGAGTGCTTTCCACTTGCTGAATGTTCACTGGAACAACTGCAGTGGGCTCCATGCCACCTTGGCAAGGATCGTCATTCATAGATATACGGCCTTTTTTAAATCACTGCACCATTTAATTGTTTCAATGCAGCAAAAACTTTCATTATCGTATTGTGCATCAAGTCTTCTGTAATTGTCAATCGGATTTATGCCTTCACTCATGAGAAATTTTGTTACAAGACCCAGTTTGACTTGGACACATCAATACCTTCTTTTAGCATGTGTTACCATGAGATCGGCTGACACAACCACACACTGCGTCTAAACCACTAACATGCAACTTTTCCCTGTCAAGGACAAGGGCCAAAGTCGATATTTTTCATCGGTTCTGACAGCAAAATTACTGAGGCACAGGCTCAAAACCCTCTGGACCTCTGCCAAGCAAAACCAGAGAAACACAAGCCAGGGAGAGAACCAGGGAGTGCAAGTGACTGCTCAATCACTGCTTGTTCACTTAGAGACACAATGGTCACATCTGTTTAAAAATACATATTAAAAAAAAAGAAAGAAAAAAGGCAAAGTGACACAGTAAATCACTTATCAGTAAATCACTTATTTCTGATTTGACTGTGTTATTTAGGCTCAGAGTCAGAATTAAACATCTGCAGCTTTAAAAGTCTCTTATCAGCTCTGTGAATGGCAGAGACAGACCAATCAATATCTGTTAAGTGTTGGATTTTGACAGGATTATTAGGTGCGTTTTACCATGTCAGGTTACATCATCCTTCAATGTGCAAGCAAAATAGAGATTACCCACAAATCACTGAAATTCATGGTGGTCTGCATGGTCGGGATTGTTCTGCTGTTACGAGAGGGTGTGTTTAAAGCACTGCAGGATGAGGAGTGTAAAACTGTGCAGAATGTTAATGTGAATTTGTGCATCGGTGCTTATAGGCATAACCATTTAAATCATTGCTGTAGACATAGAGTCAGCATTGGGGGGGATTGAATCAGCCCCCAACACGCCAAGGTTTTTTTTTTTTTTTTTTTTTACAATAATGCCTGAAAGTCTTTTGTATTATTTTACTGTTTTTTCCTTTCTCTTTTTTTCTTTTTTAGGGGTTTATAAACTATGACCATATGGTAATAAACAGAAATCTGTGCATTTATTATATGAAGACATTATATGAAGATACTGTGACCAAAGGTTTAACAAATTGTTTTTAATTCACTTGCAATCCTATCATAGCTTCGATCAACATCAGGATTTGACTGTGGTGATGTCATAATTCAGTCCTAACCATCAGTTTTTGCCATGTCACCTGCTCTGTCAGCATCCTTGCATTCTCCCTCTCTCTCTCTTTCTCTCTCTTTCTCTCTCTCTCTATACTTCAAATGCACCAAAAGAATGTAATATTATTAGTAAATCTGAATGGCTTTTGCTGTTCTATTAAGAAACATTGACTCATCACTTGTAGTAGTACCATCTGTAGTATCATTTGACTATTGCTCATTTTCTCACTGCTCTCATCTTACTTTTCTAAGATGCCATGCTTTCTCTTGCTCATGATAATACTCACTGTGAATAAGAGCTGACCATAATAAAACAGCTTGCACATTCAAACAAGCACTAATAATGCTATAATTCACTATAATTGCTATCATAAACAGGTACAGCCACACAGGTACATTATACAACTAAATGAACAGTAAACGAAAGCTACTGTCTACATAAATGAAACATGCAATGCAACATAGATGATTGACACTTCAGACAAATACAACATAATAAAATCATCAATGTTAGCTACGCCCATGTGCACTCGATGGGTGAATATGTGGATAATTAACTTTTTGGGTAACTTAGCTATGATAGCTACTCACATTTTACAGTTCTAGCACAAAATGACACGTTGATGTTATCCTTAACTTGAATCCGAACTTGACGCAAAGTTTGCAAGTGATCAATAAATTGTGCCTGTGCATTGCAGTCACACTGGGATTTTGAAACACTAATCCCTCCCGAATCCTCCAATACGCTCCACTCTGACACCATAACCCATGATGCAGTAGTAATAATAATACATGTCTATTTGTTAAGTTTAAGTATGAATACTGTATGACTGCATTTGCTTATGATTAATTCAGAGGATGGTATGTGGTTGCCATTTGTAGCAGAACAAATTAGTTTTTAACTTATAAATTTTGCAATAATATATTGAGGGGACATTTTAATCATATTCGAATATTGGAGGATGTGTGTCATTTTTCAATATATGCAATTTTGGCATTAAATTAAATATTTATTAAAGAAGAACTCGATTGTATTCAATACATCTCTATTGTATTTAATACATCTGTAGCATACAGTATGGGCGATTGTCATGGAAATTAATTTTGACACATATCCATGTCCAGACAAAAGGCCAGAAAAGCTTTACCTTAAAGCACATTTATAAGAAACACAAGTCTAACTATGTCTCTTCTGTTGTGCACAATATATAGACTATGACGGGAATTCAAAACTCATGATCATTAGAATTTTTGATTGTGTAGAATAACAGTTAGGACAGTAAATATTACCTTTATTTCTCTGTATAATCCCCAACTACACTAATGCACTAGTGCTCGGATACATCAATATGGAAAGTTTTCTCAGTACATCTGAGCTACTATCAGTCTGTTTGCTTCATGTCATCATATCATGATGATGCTTACAGGAGCTCCTTTAATAAAGCTTTTCTTTAATGAAAAAGTCTTGGTTTCACCAAAGGCATTATTTTTCGCAGATAGAATTACAGTACTTCAATGCCCTCATACTGGGCACCACACCACTTGCACAATAAATTAACTCAACTGGGAGTTATTGCCGTATCCACAACACACTCCAAGTAATTTCCACATGTTCAGGCCATTAAAGGAGTTCCTGGGAGGCCAGTGTTTCATATGTGAATTATGAAGTCTGATCATGGCTCTGGGGTACTGCAAAAACTTTCTACCTTGATGGTATCTGACATAAGTGTATTAGTGTAGCAGAGGATCTTATTTTCATAGCTTTGGTCTGTTATCTTGCATCTAAAGTCCCTTGACTTGAACACACCTCATAAATTTTTTCCCTTTATTTATTTATTTATTTATTTATTTATTTTTCAAGTGTGAATGAATCAGACTTCATGCTGAAGATCTTGTACTGACACATCATTAACTTTGATTTAATTAGGACTCATTAAACATTGAGCATTCCAAAGGGCATTAAGCAATAATCTGTTTATTGCAACTTTACTGAACTGATTGTGTGTTCTCTAGACTAATCCCTGGCTCCTTCAGACATTTAATGAGATAATTACAAGATGATCTCAGCAGTCAAAACCTCATCAGACTGAGTATTAAAACATGTGTGGTGTCTTATTACTGCAGATTTCCCTTTATGCCCCTCTAAGAGTTTTGTGCATAAATGTTTGAAAAGGTCTCTATATAACCCACAATTAGAGCTTCAACTGATCTTAGGATGGAAAAAAATAGTATGTGTCTGTGTGTTAGTGTATGAGCCTGTGACCAAGTACATTTTGTACATACTCAAACTTATACTCTCTACCCGCACACCAAACTTGCATTTTCTATCTGCCAATACTCAATTAGTGTCAGCTATCCAAACACGCTCTCTCCTACACTCACACCTACACACATGCAAAGTAAGTGCCAAGAAATCATTACATGCTGTTTCCCCACCTACCCTTCACAAAATGTATTTTACAGTAAAACACTCCACACCACACACACAAAAAACACACACAGCATATTATACTGTACCACCCACATACCAAATTAGGAACTCGATAAAGATAACCGGCCTGTACAGACTGGACGAACTGATTTTCAGCATATATGATATTAAATGGGAATATCGCCATTAGGAGTACAATTCAGTGCAAGAGCTAAACATATAAAAACACGTTCTAGAGCATGAAAAGATTGTGATTTCATATGCACTGACACAGATTTGCACCAGTATATACTGTACAAATGGCTAACAGGTCGGTCAAGTTTTGAGTACAACTTTAAGATTCAGTAATGGTTTGCAGTTCAGGAAATGGGGGAGAACAGCTGCCTGACAAAACCTACATTTAAACAAGTCCTTGTAGCACTTTCAGCAAGAAAACACATCTGATAACTTTGTCATCTTAAAAAACACTTTGATCTCTAAAGCCCCTTTTCATACAGTGCATACAGGAGTCTGATGAGAAATCTTCTAGAGAGCGATTTTGGCAAGAAAAAGGTCATTCCGTGACCTAGAAGATGTGGGCGCATGTTTTTGAAGAAAGCTTTTGAAGAGGACAATGAGTTCTCAGCGAGCATACAGCGAGCACGCGACGAGAACAGGGAATATCCGCTGATCTTGTGGTTTTGTGAACAGAGAGAATGACGAGTGCTCGTACAGGAATGAGGAAAGACGAGGCGTGCTTGTTGAGAGGTCCGCGCCTACGAGGAGAGCTTGGCGAGAGTATCACGAGCGAGGCAGAAGAGAGCGACCCCAGAGCCGCATAGGTTATTTAAAGGGACACAGCAAGGAATTACTTCATTTTAGAATTTTCCTGTGTCCACGAGATCGAGGAAAACCAGGAGAGATCCACAACTTTAGGTAGTGCCCAGGAGGGCACCAGACTGAGTCTACTAGTGCTGGAAGAGTGCTATGAGAGAAATGTATCGATTTGTTTCTCTCGTGTCCAATAATTCTATAATTCTATTCAAAAAAATATATATTTTTTTTTTTGCCAAAATTGGCAAGATCGAAGATAAAATTGGGGAGATTGAAGAGACCTCTATGAGGTGCAGGAAAACTCCAAGCGTATGGAAATGTTCTTACTAAAATCACAGTACACACAATTTCCTGGTGAAAATTTTTTTTTAGATAGGATCATATAACACTTTTTATAATACTTAATGCTTCTCATTTCTTAATCCATTTTTTTTAAATATGCATCCACATTTATATTTTTATTAGATAAAAAGAAACACATTTGCTAAATACAATTTCATGTCCTTTCATGTAGTGTCCGTAACTTATTTGAATTCAAATCTTTTAATGATCTTAATTGTCATTTAGATGAAACTTGGCCAATTTAGATTTCACATGAAAAGACATAAGCCTGAAAAAGTGTATTATTTTAAAATGCAAAATTGTTAAGATGAATTTGACATGGTTATGGATCTTTTACCAAAAACCAACAAAAGGAATTGTTACAGGTCATACAGTATACTTCTAAAAGTTAACACCAATTTTATTATCAATACTCATAAAGAAGTATGAATAATTTGCATTTTAAATCATTATTGTTTGAAGCGAGACAGTACAGTATAATGATGAAAAATTGTCATTTTTTGGGCACATACAAAATCATCTCTCCAAAACGGCTGAAAGTAAGCAACTTTGATTGGTCACTTCCAGATTGTACACACTTCAGAAGTAGCTTTTTTTGTGCACACATTTTCTGTATTATATGTGTGACATAAAAAATTTAATAAAATCAGCACCAATACTGTGTTTTGGCCAAAAGGATCTTTCAATTTCTGTAGCTCCCTGCATCAGATTTCTCATGCTGATGCTTTTTATGTCTGTCTTATATAAATATATAATATATACATTCACCTTATATACTATCGCATATTTTGAAAGTTTATTCACAAAATTCAACAGCTGCCCCATGACTTATACCATGAGCTTTTTCTTTTTCCGAGAGAGGGGAATCTTTTAAAATAAATCTTTTCCACGGCAATCACACAGATGCTACAGATAGAGATTTATGCATGACGATGCTGATGTTTCCTTAATGTGTAAAACGAAGGGTGAGGGAGCTGATATGCATTTTATTAACCACAGCAAGCAGCTTGAGCTTGCCTGCAGGAATGATGCATCTAAAACACACACACATACACACCCTTTTGTGCTATTACTGCAGGATGTCTCTGCTTCACATCATACCCTTCACTAGCTGACAGCCCTCCTCAAGACACACACACACACACACACACACACACACACACACACTGAGCGCAGCAGACTGCATGCATCAGTCTCGAGAGACATGCTAATGTGTCAGCACCAGTGCAGCAAATCAGGCACAGGTGCAGTGATGCAGCTTCCAAACTGTATAGTAGACAGTATCCTTATCTCTCTTTTAAATAGTCGCAATAGTTTAAAGAAGTTCTTCTTTTCACTTTTGTCATCTTTCCTTTACTTTCAACCACTTGTTTCTTTTGTCTATATTTTCTTATTTACTTTTTTTTTGGTATTTTTCTGGAAAGTCACTCTCTTTTTGGGCACACACACACTTACACATGCACACACACACTGCTGATTGTGCAGCATTAAAGTCCTTCACTCTGTGCAGCTGTTTCTCCGTTCACAATATGCTGCACAGATTAACCCAAGGAGAAACTAAGGGTGTGTGTGTGTGTGTGTGTGTGTGTGTGTGTGAGTGTGTGAGAGAGAGAGAGAGAGAGAGAGAGAGAGAGAGAGAGAGAAAGAGAGACAGACAGTCTTCATGGTCATCCAACCATCATTTCCATCCCTTTAACCTTCATGAGTGCTGCACTGCAATTCACTGCTATAGAAGTTTGCGTCCTCTTCACGGCTCATGTTACTCTAAAAGTAATTCTCCGTTCTGGGGAAGAAAGAAAGGCTGCAAGCTGTCACCTGTAGGTCATTTATTTTGTGCAGTCCATTCACCTTCTTTTACGCTCACACACACACACACACACACATGGCTCAGGCGGCTGTCAGAGCTCAGCTGTGTTTTGTGAATGGAGTATTAGATAGAGATGATGCTGCAGCCATATAGAGATCCGGCTTTGCTCTCTCTCTCTCTCTCTCTCTCTCTCTCACGCGCTCTCTCTCTCCAAATTCTCTTGTTCAATATCTGTTTCTGCACTTCATTTTTTTTTCTCTTTCTTTTTATTTTCAGACATGGCATGCACTGCTCTCTCTCTCACTCGTTTACGTATTCCCATTCACAACCTTCCTCCTGTGCATTCACTATGCTGCTGCTTTTCTCGATCCCACTGACTGCATTTAACTCTTCTGCAGCATTCCACGTTCTTACACGGTGTCTAGCCTTTCCTCTTGTTATTTACTTACATTTTATTTGTCCCTATGTCCTCCCGGATTTAATAATGTCTTCCGTCTCTCCCCTCTCATATGCGCTCTCTCTTAGCTGGTGTGCTTGCCCTACCTCTTGCCTGGGGTTAAGCAAACATGTTCTGCTGCTTTTCCATTGCGCAGTGTGTGTGTCCTGTCATCTAGCTAGTGTGGAGTGTGTGTCCTGCATCTAAGTTGTCCCACCTCTTGCAAAATGTTGAGGATGTCCCGTGTCTTACTTAGAATGTGTGTGTGGTCCTGCACCTTGGAGAATGTGCTTCCTGTCTCTTACCTGGTGTCGAGTGTGTGTCCTGTCTCTTACCTGGTGTTGAGGGTTGACAGTGGGTCCTGGCGTGAATACAGCAGCTGGACAGGCGTCAGTAGAGTAGCTGAGTGACTGGGAGTCAGAGCACGCCAACCGAGGAGACAGAGAGAGAGAGAGAGAGAGAGAGAGAGAGTGAGAAACAGAAAGAGAAATGTAGAGGCAGAAACAGAGACAGAGGGAGAGAGCAGAAAAGAGAGGGAGCACTCACTGGTTGGAGGTGAGATGAAGGGGAGAGAGACTGCAAGAGAAAGATAAAGGGAGGCTGGGAGGGAGGAGTGTAAGAGAGAGAGAGAGAGAGAGAGACAGAGAGAGGGAGTGAAAATCTGTGAAAGAAAAAACGACAGGGAGGGGATGAAAGAGCTTGAAGTAAAATATAGAGAGAAAGAAAAAGAGATATTTAAGTCAGGTAGCTTTTATAAGATCAATCTCTTATATACCCTACAGTGATGCAATGTCGTTTCCTTGGAACCATAGTGCAACATGCAACTGGGTGGATGGATAGATAGATGGATAGATGGAGTGAGAGATAAAATTATGAAGGAATTATGAAACAAGAGGTCAAAGAGAGAAAAAAAGAATGAATGGAAGAAAGAAATGGGGGAAAAGAATGCACGAAATGAAGATTGGTAGTAAGGAAGACAGACTGGGAAGCATAAAGCATAATAAGGCAAAAGGGCAAGTGAGGTGACAGGAGAGAATAAGCGAAAGATGATTTCGAGCTCTGTAATCTGAGCTGAGAGCTTTACAACTACATAATACCACTCTTAGAGAAAAGAGACCAATGAAGAAGAAGTATGACGTCTGAGTCCAATTCATTAGTGCTATGTGAAATCAAACTAAGCTGTGATCTGAGAACAAATAAAGAATTCCATTCGGTTGCAACAACCATTTGAAGTTCTTCGACACAATCAGAAACTTTCCTGTTTGTCCTCATGAGTCTGACCTGTATGTCGACTAGTCTTACCACTGAACCAGAATGAGGCTGTATGAAGTCCCATAGCTTTTCACACATCCGCTCCACTGATACAATCCCACTGCTGGCCTCCGGTAGCTCCCCACATCAGGTTAAACATACTGAGGTTAGCATACAAGCCTAAAACATATCGGTGGGACTCATCACGCCTTGCTCTACACAACTCTCCATTTAAACGTCTAGCATGGCTCAACTGGACTCACCATCCCTCAAGGTAAAGGGGTGACTTCACAGCAGCAGGTCTTTTCTCTGCCCTGGCACTCAGGTGGTTTAATGAACTTCCCCTGGCTGTTTGAACAGCTGAGACACTCGCTGTCTTCAAATGAAAGCTAAAAGCTTAACTCTACAAACTAGAGACCCTGCAGCTGTGAGGCAGCTGTGCTAGATAGACTTTATTATATTGTATTGTATTATTTTCATGCAGCACCTTTTGCTTTTGTGAGTTCTTATCTCACATAACGGGTAAAATAAAATTTTACTGTGCGGCATGGTGACTTAGTGGTTAGCACTGGCGCCTTGCACCTCCAGGGTCTAGGTTCGATTTCCGCCTCTGGTCTGTGAGTGTGGAGTTTGCTTGTTCTCTCCATGCTTGGTGGGTTTCCTCTGGGAGCACCAATTTCCTCCCACAGTTCAAAGACATGCAGATACTGTAGGGCTAACTGGCGTTCCCAAATTGCCCATAGTGTGCGAGCGAATGAGTGCCTTTGGGAAGGTTAGGCACCCTGTCCAGGATGTACCCTTCCTTTTGCCCTCCTGGGATTGCCTCATGCCTCGTGGCTCTTAAACCTCAACTGCTCAGATGTATTATGAGACAAAAATGCAAGTCACTCTGGATAAGGTCGTCTGTCAAATCACATGACTCAAATGCAATGCAAATACCTGTGGTACTGATGGTACATGGTCATGTTCAGATTAAGCACAGCTGTACCAAGCTGCTCAATCAAGCAAATAATTGTAAAGGTATAATTCACTTATGCTGGACTGGATAACAGATTTTTCTGCTTCCTAACATGATGGCAGTGTAGTTACCACTGTGGCCATGCACCTTTATAGTCGACCTTGGGTCTGTGTGCATGAAGTTTGCATGTTCTCCCTGAGCTTTGTGGGTTTCCTCTGGATATTCTCGTTTCCTCTCACAGTCCAATCCAGGGTGGGCTAAACATCTAGGTTAGGCTAAATATCATTTCCAAATTCCATATTGAGTGTGCCTGTGTGCACTGTGATGGATTGACACCCAGGGTCTACCATACATGGTAGACCCTGGGACCCAGAGATTCAGTACAGGACATGCGGGATAGAGAGTGATTTTCTTGCACTAAATAATAATATGATTTCAGGTCTTCCATAAGTTACAAGATTTAAAAGCACAAAGACTGGAAGGAATATTGATCTTAAAATGGCCACATTGCCTTACTGATTTCTTTCCCCCAGAGCCTACGGGCGATGTCCTCTGAACTATGTCTGTTTTTTTTTTTTTGGTGCTTTTTCTAAGTGACCATGAACTGTAAGGACTTCCAGAGTGCTGATGAGAAAAAGCTTTTAGGCACAGGTCCCAAATCAGTTGGCCACTAATGAAGTTGTGGGGCGTAGACTGCAGTATAACCAGAGATGTGTGACTGTTGCATTGTACTGTATCAGTACAAAATAATGACAAAACAGGCTAAAGAAGCCACTTTAAATTCTGCTAAATATAAAAATTACAGTGCAAGCTATTTTAAGATTATGGCATAACCAGTCTATCCACAATACCTGCATATTTTGAACAGTGTAGGAAACCAGAAAACCCAAAGGACACTTATGTGAAGCATGTGGGAAAACTATGCACAACTTAATGGAAATGATTCGTATCACAGCATTACATATACCCCTGTAATGAGCATTAACATTGGATGTCTCTCTGTTTAACAGGATACTGAGTTAAAATAAATAAATAAATAAATAATACAGAATATTCTGTAAAACAACACACTGTTATTCATAATTTAGCTTGATTTATTTAGCAACTGGGAATTTCACAACAATGCTTAACCATTGTTAAGCATAACCAGCTGACTTAACCAGCTGACTCTCATCTATTGTTCAAATGAAAGAACACATAACCACCTGGGTGAATAAAAACTTAATGTGCATGCTGCAGACCAACTATGAATGAAGACATTAATGATGACAATAAAAACTGAGTCTTGCAATATATGTACACTGACACATACTCAATCAATACTATTTATACTTGAGCACAACAGTAAAATACACTGCGTAACTCTGAGTTAGTGCGATCTAAAACTGCAGTTCCCTCATACAGTTCTGACCTCGCTCCAAGTGATTTCCACATGTTTGGGCTATTAAAAGAGTTCCTGGGAGGCCAGCATTTCAAATGTGATGACTGCAGTGGCTCCGGTGTACTAAGAAAACTTTCAGATGATGGTATTCAAGCACTAGTGAAATGCTGGGATAAGTGCATTACTTTAGTATATATATTTACTCTCATAACTGGGTTCTGTTATTCTGCACAATCCAAAGTTTTGAGCCCCTGTATATGTTACAAACTCTTGCCATATACAGTATACCTTGATACGCACTCAATAAATAGTATTTAACCTTGAGTCCAACATTGAAATACACTGCATAACTCTGAGTTTGTGCAATATGAAACTGTAGCACAAATTTTATCTGCACTAGAGAGCCCCTAGTGGATGAAGGGCAGTACTGTAAGTATATTTAAACATTAACACTTAACCTCATCAAGTAATGTAATAATAAATAAATGGGATAATTATGTAGGAAAAGGCACATGGAAATGGAATCTCTCCTTTAAATCTGTTTAAAAGGAGAAATATTTATCACGTAAACTTTTAAATAAATTTGCCCTAGAATTATGAGTCGTCTCATGTTCTTTTCACCAAATTAGACAACAAATAAACACCTTACCTTTTCATCAGGAAAAAAAAACTAACACACTATTATGTTCAAATTCAGTTATATTTAATAATATGAAATCGAACTTGATCCTGTTTGCTTTTTTTGTGCACTAATTTTTCATTGATCAGCTTTAATTTAATCAGTAATATTATTATTTCAAGTTGACTCCCACGTACATGTCCACCTGTCTTTCAGTACAGCAGAATTCTCTGACTAACTTATTAATACATAGAAATAAAACTTTGTAGGGTTGAGTATCTTTATCTTTTATACTCCTTTTGTTGTTGCACTCCCTTTTGGGAATCGGAAAGTGAATCACAGATTATAGATTGAAAAAATAAATCGGATAAAGATTAAGTTTTGTCTTAAAACGACTCTAGCACGTTAAAGGTTCCAATGTTGTTATTTTAGCGGTGAAAGTATTAATAAGTAAACCCAGTAAAAATATTTAGTTTTAAAGTTATCTATTTTTAAAATATCTATTGGCACAGGTGGTTGTTTACACTAAGCAAGTAGCTCAGTAGAAGCTTTTTTTTTTAATGTAGATTATTAAATCCTGCACATAACTGTTCATAAAATTGCATCTATTCATCATTTTGATGTCACTTATGGAGCAGGTTTAACTTCAGTTCCAAATAATTGCAAAAGTTTCAATAAATTCTGTCCAGCGGTCAGTTTAAGACGCGCCCACAGTTTGATGAATGCACAGTACGTTGTCAAAAAATGCGAATTCTAATCTGGCATATAATTGATCATAACTTCACTTCTACTGAACATTTTGATTTCATTTATGGTGCAGGCAAATATCTAAGTATTGCCAAAGTCTTAATAAATTCTGTCCAGCCAGCTTTGTGTGAGGCTTTGACAAAATCTGGCTGGACATACAGACATACAGAGAGAATTTTTTCTGTCACTGGTTTCAGGTCCTTTACTGTATAAAACATAAAGATATTGTGAAACAGTGAGTTCTGCCCAATGTATGGACAAAACCTTTATATATATATAATTTTTCAGTGTGATTGTCTTTTGAAAACCCATTGTACTATAATGTTTAGTTATTTTTTTTTAAAGAGTGCTGTTAATGGTGAGGAGTATTTTGCTGCAACAGCTTATATAGCAATTGAAGAAGTATATGTCTAGGAACTAGATGAGTCACTCAAGGGTTTTTTCATGATCTCGCAATGAAAAATAATATTTTTTGTTTAACATTTTTTTCCAAGAAAACATGTTATTTTCCATTTTATGCATTTTCCCCCTCACATGTCACCTTTGGGACTCCGTACTTTCCCCTCATTGTGTAAAACAAAAACAAAACAAAATAAACAACAAATCTCAGGAACAGATAGAACCATGAGCTTATGAAATTATCAAAAAGTTGCAGTATCAGTTTACAGATTGAATTTCTATCCTATATAAGGTCACAGTGAGCGTTCAGGGTACAAGCCAGTGCACATGCTGGATGGGATGCCCCTTGTGCCCACACAAGGGCACACGCAGAAACTCACACACTCAGTCACACACGTCAGGAAACACCAATCATCCTATAGTCTTTGGACTATGAGGGGAAAGAGTATCTGGAGAAACCGACAAAGCACAGGGAGAACATGTAAACACCACACCCACTGACCAGAAGTGAAATTCAGACCATGGAGGTGTGAGGCAACAGTGCTAACTGCTAAGCCACCACATCCTTCCACATAAGTACTTGCAAAGGTAACTTCAGTTTATAAAATGCAATGTATATGCTTAATCATATAATGGGCCACTATATAAATGCATAAATATAATCCCGAGTAAGTGCAACTTAAGTGCAATCTATTTTCACAAATTAAACTGTCTGCCTCAGTTTATGTCTTATTTATGTCTTATGTCAGTTCCTCAGTGGCTTCAATGGCCCAAGTCCTCCAAGTCCTTTGTCTTGTCTCTAAGAAACTTTTGAATTGATGGTTTGCAAATAACTGGTTTGTCATGGATAACTCACCACACAAAGCACATTGCGGTGTGTACAAACCATGGTCATTGCATGTTCGTGACTTCTCTGCAGCCGAGGTAAATTTTGGTCTTGCTTTCCTGGAATGAGAACCAGTTTTATCATGGTGGTTGATGGGTTCTGCGAAGGCACTTGACAATATTATTCTTGCAAGAACTGTTCCAGAACAGCTGACCTTCACGTCTTACAATAACGCCTGACTGTTGTTATTGTTGTTGTTATTTTTATATGTGTTATTTCATAGTTTTGAATATCTTCAGTATTGTTCTACAGTGTTCTAAACAAAACCAATTGAATTAGAAGATGTATCCAAACTTTTGACTGGTAATGCATATAAGCAAACCTTTGATCTTAAGGACAAACTTTTAGAACCATGACTGAAAATTTTCTATAATAGTAAATTTATAAAGTAAAAATCTAAAATAATTAAGATAGTGACTACCTTCCCTGCAACTGACCCAGCTGAACTATGTATGTTTCATGAGTTTCCTTTTTTGGGAAAACATACAAGGTTAAACTACACCATTTCAACTTTAACTTCAAAGATCTTATTTCTGGGTTAAAAATTAAGTCAAGGCCTGTGATGAAAACACTAATCATATACAAGTTTTGATATTGTATAGCTGAAATGATGCATATACAAGTTTTGATATTGTATAGCTGAAATAATGCAGTGTGAAATTATGAAATTATTTTGAAGTGTCAAGGCACATTGTTCTGCTGAAAGAGTCCTGAAAGAGTCTTGATGCTCACATGCCCTATGTAGCCTCGTATCAGCTTGGACCTGTCTGCAGCTCCAAAGCCCTATATGTAACAAACTGTGATGCACTGTGTGTTCTCACACCTTTATATCAGTATAAGTATTAACTTTTCCAGCAAATTGAGCTACATTAGCTCTTCCATTGGATTGAACCACATGGGCCAGCCTTTACTCCCAACAGGCATCAATGAGTCTAAGCTACCCATGATCCTCTTGCCATTGCAGACCAGGAACAGTCCGGAGTTGCTCTAACGCAGTCTTCTAGCTATCACAATTTGGTCTTTGTGAAAAAACGCTCAAATCCATACACTGCCCATTTTTTCTGCTCGCAACACATCAACAGGCGTCAGGGATGAAATGTTCTCTCCATACTGTATGTCCTTGGTCATAATATAATGGGTGATTGTTGTATCTTCAGAGTTAATTAAACACGTTGTGCTGTATATTTAAGGTTTAATCCTTAAGAAAAATAAATAAATCCAAAATATATATACTGTGCATCTCTGCCTGTTTTTGTGTGGAGGTTTGACTTTGACTTGTGGAGGTGGCTCAGGCTTCATTCTGGCTAGATAATGTAACATATTTACATGCATGCCACTTCCCGCCTTTCTCTTTTTTACAAACTCTTTACTCAAAACCTTTAGTTTGATTTGTGCATCTGTGTATCTTTGTTTGTGTAGGCTTTGATGTGGGGTGTGTGTAAGTGTGTGGGTATTCCATGTTGTTACATCACCGTGCTCTCTCTTATGCATGCTGGGCAGCAGAGGCTCACTGCTTTAAAACTGCTGCAGAGAACAGCACTGCTGCAAAACTTCAGAGCAGAACAGAAACCAAGCTGATACCATGTTTTCAGAGTGAGACGAGACATAGTTTAGCACATTCATGCATAAAGTAGTATGCAAATTAAGTAGTAGGCAAGTAATCTACACTTATTGCAAATTAGGTTACTTTAAGGGGGTATGTAACTAAACAAATATTATACTGTAATATAAACCTATGGTATCGTATTGACCCAGTGCGTAGCACTGCTGCTTCACAGCTCCAGGTTTTGATCCTGAGCTTAGGTTACTGAGCATTACAGTATGTGTTCAGCTTGTGTGTGCATGGGCAGTGGTGGAAGAAGTACTCAAATCATTTACTTATGTAAAAGCAGAAATAGCCAAAACGTGCTCTAGTCAATGTTAAAGTGTCCTGTTTAGCTTTCTATCTACGTAGAAAGTCAGAAAGTACTTATGCAAAGAAAAGCATTTCACTGTGCTCTAATGTATAAGGGGCGTTCAAGTCAAGACTTTTCTCATAAATTAAGGAAATTAGAAAATTTCTCTTGAATTAAGGTGTAAACGATTGACATTTGCAGAAGTCTTTAAGTACAGTATGGTGATTACACTCTTAGCCTAAAACCTCTGAATGGTGCAAACATTTTAAAGATTGCCATATATCTGTGAATGCCAAAGATACTCTGAGCCAAGGACCACCTGATCCTTGAAAATTGACGGAAATCTTCTTGCCAACATGTGGAAGAGGCGCATCTGTCTATGGGAACTGTAACACAATCTTCCATGGAAGATTAAAAAAAGGTACTAAAATCTAGGTTTGGGTTCTTAAACCCGGTGCCAATGTGGCACCAGAACCTATATAACCAGTATGTACCAGACCCGAATCAGAACACAGTCAATGCCTCACTTTGGTGTCACTTAAATGCCTGAGCGATCAATGTTTGGTATCTGGTTCTCTGAAATGGATGTAAGAACCAACATCACCCTTACCGCATGTGAAAAATAATTTCCAGACTGAGAAAATGGACATGAATACAGGTCGGAAAGCACCAGTAATACAAATTTAACCAATCTGTTTCCGGGTTTAGCTCTGGATTCACTGCTATCCTGTCCAGGATTCATGTGGTTACTGAAGCTGAAGCGATACAAAATGAATATTGCATTAACATACTGTATGGAATAAATTCATTAACAAAAACTAGATATACATGTACGATTTGATATGCATGTTATAATTGAATTATGTTACTCCCTTACAAACAACACTAAGTACAAAAATTTCAATGTAAAAGAACAAAATAGTAAAAAAAAAAAAAAAACTTAAATAACACAAACTAAGACAACCACAGTACTTAAGAGTTACTATATCTGTCCTGCAAAAAGGGACAGATACAGTAAGACACGACAGAAGGCCAATATGGTGCAAAAGTGGAAACAGTGGAAATGAAGAGTAGTGCAAATGAGCTTTCAGTTTGTTTAAAGTGACATATGTATTCAGTTATTTACTGCTGGGCAGACTGAAGAAGCTCTGATTTGGGTGGGTAGGGTCACGGGAGATGCTGAGAGCTTTGCGTGTGAGGTGGGTGTTGCAGATATCCTGGCGGAATGGGAGAGAGACACCAATGATCTTCTCAGCTGCTCTTATATGCGCTGGAGCGTCTTTCGGCAGGATGCGTTGCAGACGCCGTAGCACACAGTGATGCACCTGGTAGGGATGCTCTCGATGATGCCTCTGTGGAAGGTTCAAATATTGGGGGTCTGGGCTCTGGCTCTTATATAGACCAGTATAAAAATAGATAATGTTTTTCCTTTTAGCAAAAGTCATAGAGACATCTTATCCTGGGGATGAAATAAATTACTTGTGTAGCTACACTACCGTTCAAAAGTTTTAGAACACTTGCAAATGTCTTTTTTTTTTGTTTTGTGATTTATTTTCTACATTCTACAACAATTTCAAAACTATAAAATAACACATATGGAATTAGGTAATTACATAACAACAACAACAGTTAGTTGTTATTTTAAGACACAGAGGTCAGCCTTTCTGTAATAGTTCTTGCAAGGACAGTATTGTCAAG